>APFE031310678.1:41201-64099 GCA_000404065.3 Pinus taeda
CTAAGTTCCATCATCTTGTTGCATTTTCAATACTCCCTCTCAACAAGAATGGATTATCTACAACCCCTATCCTGCCTCAGTGAATGTTCTGCATGCAACACATCTACCCGGTCCACTTGCTCCAACAACACTTGGAACAAAAACACTCCCAACTGACCACTCTGTTGGTCTAGGAACATACTCTGATGCTGAAGCAATACATGCTACTGACAAGTGCTCCCTCTCTGACATCTACGATACTGAAACATATCCATGCATATCGCACCATTGCACACCTCTCTGTGCCACCTAGCACTGTGCAAAACACTTGTGCCTCTCGCAATGCTACAGCTCGCTAGTTATGCGCTGTCCTGGGATTCCCTGCACTGTCGCTCTCTCTGCCACTCCATCCGTATCTGTCTCTACCCAATCAGTTAGTTCCTACTACTCCACATCAGGGCTCCTGTAGCAAGGTCTCATCTAAGAGGTTGGGTACCTCAAGGATCTTTCCCTTCCTCCTTGGGATGATCACTCTATATCGTGCCACCTCCTACCTAGAGGTATGGCTGCATGTGATCCCTCTACCCACCTGGCTTGAAGTTTTCCCCTACTGGAGGTCTCTGCATGAGTAGATGTCTCTACTCGATCTCCTCTCAGCTTCCCCAGTTGTGGTTGCTCCACAACCTCCTGAAGCTACAGCACCAATTGTGGCTCCTCCACCATTGTCTGAGACTTCTTTTGGTTCTGCATGTTGAGAGGTAATATACCCTCCCTCTCAACCACCAAATCTCCATCAGTTTCCTTGCTACTCAAGGCTTTGCATGCATCTTGAACCTCAAGAGAATACAAGTTCTTGACCCGTGAACCAATCTGCTTCACTTGTCTAGTGGATGATGTGTCTAAGGAAAACCTTTCCATCTCTGAAGACTACATCATAGCCTCTGTCTTTCAGCATCGCGATTGACACCAAGTTTCTCTTCAGTCCTGGTACATACTTGACATCGGTCAAGGTAAGGTGAGCTCCATGCTCCCTCTGAAAAATAACGTGCCTACACCTGAGACACTATACTTCTCATCATTACCCATCCCTATGAGTATCTGGAGATATTTCTCCTCCAAAGTACTGAACAAACTTTTGTCACCGGTCATGTGGAAAAAAGCTCCACTGTCAAGAAACCAACCACTTCCCATCATGGATGAAACCATGCATGCGAAGAGTGTGAAATCCAACTCAAACTATGAAGCAAGTGCCTCACCTTCAGATCCTTCCTCGAATCCCTTCTTGGACTTCTTCTTTGGGCAATTAGTAGCATAATGGCCCAACTCATGACAACGAAAGCATCTCACCTTCGACTTGTCAACCTTCTTCCCATCATTGGAAGAACTGGATTCGGAAAGAGAAACCTTACCCTTCCCTTCTTCGCCTTACTCGCTAAGGCATAGTTCTCCTCATCATGCATAGATGAAGAACTGTCTCTGGTGCTCCGCCTGATCTCCTCCTGCACAAGATCTGACCATAGTCTTTCCCATCCTGGCAACTTCCTCCCGACCATTCACTGAGTCCCGGTAGCTATGCTAGCTCTTAGGAAGGCCAAGGAGTGCTAGACTCACCATCCTCATCATCGACAGTCACCCCCACACTTCCGAGCTCATCCTGGCATTGGGTGAACTTTGTGAGATACTGGGGCATACTGTCTCCATTCTCACACTTAGATGTTTCTGAGTTTATCCTTGAGCGCCATTCAACTAGCTCAAAACTCAACCGCTTCTGATCTAAAATTCGTGAGAATGAAGTATTTCTTGTACAGAGATCGACTGTATGGGCATTCACTGGATATCTGACCTTCCAAAAGAAGGATGAATCCAGAGGCTACCTGGCCCGATTACAGACTCTGACTGAAGAAATAAAACGTTGTCACTTCCTGAATAATAGATCTGATGACCAATCCTCGCTTTGATATCCTGTAGAAATCTCTTCTACAAATCAACCAGCTCTGATACCATGTAGAAATTTTGAATAATTTAACACATATTCAATGGAGATTATCCTGATCATGTACTATTGCGGAAAACATACACAATACATAAGCTCCTCTACGTTGATCATCAATATAGCAGTATCAATAACAATAAAACATCAAGAGCATTCACACATTAACACAGTATGTATCCCGGGGAAAGCATCTCGCTAAAAACCCCAACTATCTGTATATAAATGATTGAGTCATGTAACATTACACAGCATAATACTTCTCACAAGTTTCTCCACCTCTGTTACACACAATACAACTCAGATCTGATCTCAAATCTCCTTCACTGCTTGCCTGCCTCCGCTGCTCAATACCTGCTCAAGAACTGATGATAATTCCAAGGCAACCACGTATTTACTTGGAAAAATCACGTGAGCACAAGCTACAATGTGGGAAAATACGTGGGCAAACTCATTGGCATACTCAATCCCTTGATTTTGCAAGATCTGATGCACAACTATAGTCACAACTGATAGCAATCTGATTCTCTAACACCTGTCCCTGCTGAACTGAACATGCACTGACATGCAACTGAGTTAACTGATGTATTCATTAGTTGTATTAGAGTTAATAACTTGTGAATTAATTAATAACTAATTCACCCAACTCATCTCTAGTCTATTTGCCAGTTAGACTAAATACAACCAATTTAACAAAGCTAAACTGAACACAACCCCATCAACTGCACCTCCAGTCCACTAAACTCAACTCACTTGAGTTCTTAACTGAAGTCCTGCATGCAAATATTAGTCATCCCATAGGTAACCACGTATTTCCTTCTGGGATCTGCATGTACCACATCCGTAGCTCATCCTGAAGTGCTCCAAGAGAATAAGACAAAGTTTATAGTCTAAATATTATTATGAGCTAATAATATTTGACTGTTCTATATTTAGACTGAGCAGTCACTCCGCTGTGGTGTCACTCCGCTGTGGTCTAAAAATAGAAGTCCATCTATTTTTTCCAACTTGATCAATCATCCATAAACAGCAACCTGCAATCCATAGACATGATCCATATGTCTAAAAATAGACATAGTCTAAAAAATAGACTTGCGCCAAAAATAGCCTGTGGGCCCACTTAGTGAAGGCAACTCCTTTCCACTAAGCTCCATCATCTTGTTGCATTCTCAACAAGAATTTCTTGTTGCACACTTTTCAACACACAGGAATTTCTACAGGAAGTCTAGAAATAGGGAAACAGAAGGAAAAATCGCTTGATATTTTAGCCAGGGAGGCAGCAGCCATGCTTGCCACCATTAGCACACCTCCAAGACCAAAAAGGAAGAGAAAGAAGAAAACCTCCATGTACTTTAAAGTGAAAAAGAAGCACACGGATAAAAGTGGGTAGACCCAAACCACAGTCAAAGGAGAAAATTTTCATTAAGGACACAAAAGCTAAACAAAAGGAGGAGCCTCCTTCAAAGATATCCATCAGCTATGAACGGGGAAGCCCAAAGACATGCACCTAGAGAGAAAGAATGAAAATTTTGGACACAAAGGCCTCTCTACAGGATGCTGAGACAGTTCTATAGGAAGCTGAGAATTCTCTAGGAAAAGGAGCACAGGTAGTGGGAAGAAGCAGAGAGAAAATCACGGTTTCATGACCGAGAAGAGGACATCAATTCAGAAGCTTGGCATGATAGGGAGGCCACCAGGGCCATCAAAGATGAGGAGATAGATTAGTTGCTCAGAGGATGAGTAACACTTTCAGTAGGGGGTGATGATGAGCCCCAAAAATGGATAATTATATGGGCTCATTCAACCTCCTAATTCGACTTAATCCACCATTCTCATTAGTTTATTGCATGTTTTTTATTATATTTATGCTAATAGAGAGAATTGGGTTAGTCATTATGCCAACAAGTCTAATGGGTGCTTTGAGCAGATTTTTAGTCAATTTTGAGACAAAATCAAAGGTTTTAATGAGCACTTGATAGCCAAATTCATGGAAGAACAAGGGAGAGGATTTTTAGGAAGGTGTCTCCTTCATTTATGGGCCCTTACCTCGAATTCTCCACCATCAACTCAGAGTTCAAGGGCCACCAAATCGATTATCACAAGGGCAGCCATGCAAGTCAAGTAGGACTGCTGTTAACTACAAGTTTTGGCAGCCAAGTCCCTAAAGTTTAGGAGGATTGTTGGGGTCCTCAATTTGTATAAATAATAAGGCTTAGGGCCTCATTTTGGTTAGCTAGTAGTTAGTCACTTTGTAGGTAGAAGTTAGCTAGTTTGTAGTTCAGTTTTAGTCATTTTTTAGGCAGTAGTTTAGCTCTACATTTCTGCACATTTTCAAGTTTTCCTTGTAGATAGTTTTTGGAATGTAACTATTCTTTTGATCAATAAAGATGAATCCAACTTTTCACCAGCTTTAATCTCTCTTAGGAGGCTATAGCTCTTGGGGTTGGGCCCATCTCAAGTGCCCAATACTTCCTTTGTTTACTTTTATGTGTCTTTGCTGCATTCTTAGAATACAATCTGCTATTTAGATTTAAATCTTGTTTTGTTATTTAGATTGTTATTGATGATTAAAAAGGCTTTTCATGTTCAGATTTAGTTGATAGGTTAATCACAGGGAAGATCTTCAGAAAAAGGCAATCAAGCACCTCTGATCTCACCTCTCCCTCAGTGGAATCGTGAGCTAGGACAAAGGTGACCTTGCTGCCACCAAAAACATTGTCTTTGCTTCACCATGCAAGTATTAGTGTTGGATTCTTAGTTGTCGAACTTGATATCAGTTTTGATGGAATGATTAGGTTTATGATTGCTTAGTTGCATATTTATTTAATCTGATTTTATTGCAAATAAACTTTTGTTCCATTTCTTTGCTGTTATCTAGGTTAGAATAGGCTAACGTAGATAGGTCTTTGATTTTTCAAGTCCTTGTTTGCGTCGTTTGAAAAGTAACTTGCAGAGCGCCTATCATACTTATCCATCTGTCCATACTCCATCCAACCTACTTGCTTCATCCTCCATTTCAGATCCTTGCCTTACCTTTTCCACGTTCCCTCACGTTGACCTACTTTCCATATTATTGTGTAGCATTGCCTTATCTCTCCTTGAACAAATCCAACCATCGTTATCACTCCTCAACTCCATCCACCAAAACCTGGACCTTATCACACCATTATCTCACCTCCATACCCACTCCTTCATCTTTATCCCTCCATCCATCCTCCAAAATCCCATTTCTGAACATCCTGTAGAAATTTCTGAATATCTTGTAGAAATTCCTGAACATCTTGTAGAACCCCTGCAGACTTCCTGTAGAAGCCACAAAAGAGGTTTCTTGATAGGCAAACTCTGTGAAACTCTCTAGAAGGGTGTTAGTGACCCCTTAGGCCCTCTTTGAACCTTCCCGACCTCTTCCAAGCATTTCCTCTCTCTGATCCACCTCTGCACAGTCAAAAATAGTTAAATCGCATGCATGCTAATTCTGACAACTTATTCAAAAATACAAAAAGATGGTTCTTTCAGATTTTGTTGTAGACATAGCTTAGATACATGCATTTCATCTTCTTAGAAGTCAATGGAATCTCTCCTAGTAGCTTGCATCCTCTTTCTTGCATCAGTAGGGCTAGCTGGTAAAATTAGGGTTTGCTAGGGTTTGCATTTCCTTTCCACTTTTCGCTTCTTTCTACAAGTAGATTAGCTTCCTTTGAGTTACCTTTCATCCATCAGTTAAAAATCTTCTTCTTAGAGCTCATAGAAGTTGGCTTAAGACCCTAGTTGACTTGTGCTAGCTGACCAAGTGATAGCTGCGGCAAGAGCTAGTACTTGTGCATATAGCACCGTCGCTTCCAAGTTTGTTACGAACTACCGGGTTGATAAAATTAAAGAAGCGAGTCCTGGGAGTTGCGGCATTATTGCTGCAATACTGGGGCCCACTAATAACCACTATAACAACTTGTTGTTCCACCACTCGGCTCTATTTATTGTTGTGCTATCTTTGCTACACTAACCATTTGTAGAATTGAGGCAGTATGGGAGGAAGAATAGTGCACAAGGCGCTGCTAATACTGGCTATTTCTGATGCAGCTAGAGAAATTTTAGTCTAAGCTAGGTGGATAACATACTTTACACGATTTCAGCTACCCAACAAATAAATTTCAATTGAATTCCTACGAAATTTACAGAATGGACAATCCATGGTAAGGGGCAGAAAAATCATAGTATCAGATGCTATGATAGCAGAAGTATTTGGGCTACCAACCAAAGGACCAATATGGACTAACAAACAATTGAAGTTGCATGATGCCATTGAATCCTTTAAGGACGAAGTACAGGAGCTGATCAAAAAAGGCAAAGGCTTTCAGGCATCTTCACTTGGAGAACCATAGGGAGAATTAGCAAGGATCATCCGGAATTACATCACATGCGACGGGCACAAAGACGTGGTAAGGTCACGTCAACTCAAACTTCTAGCAGTTCTGAAACAAAAATGCTCTGTAAATTTACCTGCATTATTGAACTTTTTACTCCCTGACACCGTCGAAAGGCTAAGATGGTCCCGACATATAGAGACCGTAGTAATCAACCATTGTTTGATTAGGCCAATAGTTAGCTACAACCTCGCCCAGTAGAAATCAAGATGGGAGGAACTAATATCTGCTCTCGAAGGAGGTTTGGCTCTACCCACACCTAATCCTATTCTGAAAAGGAAGAGGACTACCCTTGTAGCGAACATTCCCCAAAAACACAGACATTCCACCAGGTTGAGGACAAACTTAGAAGCGACCTAAAATCCCTAGGGCAGTATCAGCCAGCCCATAGAACTATCCAATCCAGGAAGTGAGCAATACTTGCAGTTAGAAGGATGGGAGGACCCTGAATCAGACCATGAGGAAGAAACAGGACATTCTGAGCAAAGAAATCAATTAGGACTCCTCTCAACACCAAATACAAGTCCCCCATGAAATTTATTGCATGATATTAAATTGGCCCAAATCCTGGACAATATGAATGATTTCATACAGCTTGAAAGCCCGCTGAATTTTAATTTGGGAGGAACTCAATCTCTAGAGAACTTTGGCCATAACAAAATTTTATCAGAAAATGCAAGCCGCAAAGTAGAAACAGGTGCAAAGGCCATTCAAGAAGAGGTGAACCAACTTGGTCACACACCTCTAGGAAAACCCATCCAAGTAGGCCTAAACATGGAGAATATAGTCCAAACAGAAGAAGTAGAAATAAACCAAGAAGACAACTACAAATCTGGGGACATGGTTCTTTTAGAATAGAGCCAGGATGAGCAACTGGGCTCGTTAGGAGCAGAAACTATTAACAGAATAGTTGTTCCTCCAAAAAAGTACAGAGCCACAATTAAAAAGCTTTGGAAGGAATAGCAGAGGCTTCGAAAAATAGTAAAAAGGCTCAAACGAAAGATAAATGAAATATTAGGAGGGAATGTTCTAGACAAAACCCCGGAGACAGTAAGTGTAGCAGCTCAAACTTAGTTATATGAAAGAAGAGCTACAGGGACTCAAACTGAGCTGATACTCACTCAACCTGTTAAGGAACAACATGCAATTCTTGTAGAAGTAGCTACCCAGACAGAGGTTGTACCCTCCTACAGCATGGCTACCCAGAGGGAGGTTTGGACCTCCCATAATAAAGGAACAAAGACAATAGGCATTCCTTCTCATAGCAAAAGTACTCAGACAGCCATTCAAGCCAAAGATGTCATGATGTGCAATGACCCTAGTATATTGAATCTTCAAGAAGATTTAGCATAGGCTCAACTTGTTGTAGAACGACTTGAACAAGAAACTATCTCCCAGCAAAAATACCAAGAATTGTAGAGGTAGCTTCAGGACATGAATACATCAGAGAGTGAGACCTTTGACAAATATCAAAAAGCAGAAGAGAAAATTGAGAAAATGAAGCTCATATTATAGAAGGTCATGAGTCAAATGGACACTATTTGCTCATTATACATTGATGTCTTGGCATGCAGATCTCCTGCCAATAATTATGCCTTATGTTTGTTAGAACGATACTTGTTGTTAAAAATTAAAGTTGTGAGAGTTGGAAAACCCATCGAATTAAAAACAATTGAGGATTTTATAAATTGTTGTAAATAGGATGGGGTAAAAGTTCAAAGGTTAATTTGTGAATTTCACCTACGCAATTTTGTATTAGAGGAAGAGGTGGAAAAGAACCCCAACCCTTTTGTGGGAGGTGTTCAATTCCAAGCCTTTATCTCATTTGTTGTCAATCAACTAAAGTGGTTCAAGGCTCATAACACGTTCCAAATATGAGAGCATGGACTGGATCTTTGGGTTAGAAGTGAACCAAAGCACCCTTTGTAAATGCTAGCCAATCACAAGACTCTGATGACAAGGGAAGGGGTAACCAAAATTTTGGGGCCTATTCAGAAAGAGATTGTACAGAAGGGAGTAGAATACTTCCTCTCCATTCAGGAAATCTCCTTGGCTGCAGCCAAGCTGAGGTGGACAGTCTTCACTAGTAATGTACAGAATAGAGAGCCATTTAATTATAAAAATTTTAAGCTAGCTGTAGACCATTTTGTTACTTATAGCAATCTAGTTTTGAGAGAAGGTCCTTATTGGCTAGGATGTCAGTTCTGTAGCCCTAGCATTTGGTATCTTGTTGAAGGTTATTGGGCTATATACAAATTTCCCGAAGGATAGACAGGGCCCATCTTTGAGCTCTTGGCCAAGAGCCATGATTTTAGACCACTTTACGACATTACTTCTCCAACTTATTCTTTAACTGTTGTATATACGAATTACTTGCTTTTCATGAGGATGGGAAACAAGGTATGCAGGGAAGTATGTTGACTCACAAAATGGGTATGTAGTTACTATTAATTTCATCATCCTTTTCCTTTATTCTTATCTTTTCTATATCCTAATGTGGTAATATATTAAGAAGTTATGGTAAGAAATGAAGGAATTATCAGTAGTTACAATTTAGCTAATTATTACCCTTCTTTAAGTAGGAAAACAACAAAAGGGAGAATTGTTGTTTCCTAATGAAGGGAGAACAAAAATCAACAAGCAGAGAAAGGAATGCAGCGGTTGCGGACAAGGCTAAAGATGAATGAGGAGGATCAACGTGAGGAAGGAAAGGATGTCTGAAGTTGGAAATCAGTTGCGAATCCCTCAGGATCGGGAGATCCTGAGGGATCACATTTACCATTTATCTTTCACCCTTTCTAATTATAAAAGGAGACGATTGTAAGAAGAAAGAGGGGAAGGGAGAAGCTTTTCTATTATTGAATTTGTAATTTTAGTTACAGACTCTCACTGTTGAGAGAACATGGTTATATTGTAATGCTACTTACATTCCATGATTAATACATAAGTGAAGTTGCTGTTACCTCATGTTATCTGAATCAACTTAGCAGTGTTTGCTGGCACCTAAGGACCCTGCCTCTGGTGGATTTAATTGCTTTCTTTGTGTCATACATTTCCAATTCTTGCAAGTGTGATGGTTTGATAGTATTATTGCTTTTTTTGATTTTATCTCCTTCGCTGTTTATTGTTTTCTGGTGTTGACAAAATATCTTTGCTTTATATGACTTACAATATTGTCGTTGATTCAGTTCACTATCATCTTGGATTGAGTTACATAGATAAATTTTCCACTTGACTTAATCAACTCTAAAGAGTATTAACTATTGCTATTGGGCTCTCATATTGATATCATTGCTATTTAGATTATTTACTGAAGATTGGGTTTGATTTAGATTAAATCAGTTCAGAGGAAACGAGTTATTTCTATTGTAATCTCAGCTGATGCCCTTGCTAGTCGAATTGCTTAAGGATTGATTATGATTTCGGTAGAAGATTGAGTCTCGAAGTTTAGATGTTATATTCCCTTTAATGATTGCAATTGGAGTTTATTAGATGCATCCATTCACTCTTGTATTTAAAGATCTATACTAAAATCTAGGAAACATTACTCTCTGAATTAATAGTAGCCACATATTGTGTACACTCTTGATATAAGAGGACTTGCCTGGGTTGATAATTAATGTGGGATAATTAGGAGTTTTAAAAGACACCTTTTATCAGCCAACAATTGTCGCCTGACATTCCTTCCTCCTCTTATAAATCTCCTATTCATATGATATCTTCTAAAACTTTTGGACCCCATAAACCTCCTGGTACTTGGGTGGTGTCTTATGACCCTATGGAAGTTGATCAAGTTAGTGAGCATCCTTTGTCACTTGTTTTGGAAGATATTTCCTCTCTAGTAGTCCCATCAATACCTCCTGATGCTGGTCAGAAAATCCATCACAACGTGGAATATGACTACGACCCTTTACCCATACGGGACACCCCTTTGCATGTTCCACATGACTCCCTCAATGAGGAAATCCCCTAGCTATGTTGGCTTGTTGGGGCTTGACCTAGGTTTAGAGGTGATTTAGCCAAACAAATCTTGGTAATACTGGCCCTTTCGGTAACAGTCCACGAAGTGTGGACTAAGGTCTCACCTGAAGTAGTATGGGAGGATGCTAGAACCAAGTTTCTGTAGCCTGGAGATGTCTAATGAATTCAAGTGGTCCACAATTCGACCCTACGCGCACGTCACTACCTGCACTTACCAGTACTTCGTAGCCTGAGATGTTGCCTTCACGTCACCCTACTCAAGGGCCAAAAATTGTTATTACCCAAGCCCTTACTAGTATTTCACTGTTAGTTGATTAACTTATGCCTACTTGTATGCATTAAAATATACTTAACAATATAAATCATTCATACAGGTGCGAGAGTAAATAAGCAGTATATTTGCAATTTATATCAAACATGTAATAACCCAAGAATAGATACACAAAATTAAGATAAAAATTATCCTTATTATTTTCTTCCTCAGTTACAGACTCAACTCCACCCTGTGCACTTAGCTGGAGGGGCCCAGCACTCAGCTGCGGACTACTAGGCCTTTGTGCTCTCAACTGTAGAGCCTTTCCCTACTTTACGACCCACGACACACTTAAAAACTTAGACTCTTACTCTTCTCTTCTGCTTTGCTATCTATTTCATAGTTAGTTATCTTTTACACTTATAGCCTCACTCTATTTATACAATCCCATGGTCCATGGACCATGGGTAGGCCGACATTACATTACAAGACTATGGCGGACAACCTTGTGACTCTATCATACATTTCGAGCTCCGTGCCCACAATTCGTGGAGTCTTTACAACAAGATTAATTCAAAACTTGGGCTTTGAGCCCTAAAACATGCCTTGGTGGGATTCCATGCCCAACATGCCCCCAACACAAACATCGTGACTCACCCTCGAGTCACTCGACCATCGTGGTGATCTTGGCACTGAGTCCCTCCAACTGTTCTCGAAGTGTACTGAGGTCCGTAGTGCATTGAGCTGCTACTTGTCGTATCTCCTGCATCTATTGTTCTGAGCCCTCTGTGTCTAGGGTGCTTCTCTGTATCAATGTGAGCATCCCTTCTATGTGCGAGAGCTTCCCTTCGATGTTTTCCATAATAATGAAATCCTCATTGATCCAAGGCTAAACACACCCTTTGAGAATTGCCTCCTTGTGTCGCGCCGTGTCCACCTACTCCTTTAGTACTTTGGCTTGCTACATCCTCGCAAGCCTTTAGGTGAGGACTATTGTTTGTGTAGTTCCTGAGACACTATCGTATTGTTGTTGGAGTTCTCACGCTTCTGTCTCCAAGCGCTGGATGTTGGGGTCCTCCTGTAGAGTTGTGAGGACCTCAAGTGCTTGTTCCAACATGCTAGTATAGTCTCACACTGCACATCTAATTTCCTTCAGTCCCGCTGTGATAGCGCTAGAGCGTTGTTCTCTGACTTCTAGGGTGGTGGATGGCTGCACCTTTAACAGTAGCTCAGTGATTTGAAGATTCAGCTCCAGCTAATCCTTTGTCATTTCTTCCCTATCCTTGCGGACTCTCGCTGCTAGTCTATGGATCCTCACCTCCATTAGTAGATCTATTGGGATAGCCAGCTTTGGGACACTGTGGCAACTGTCGCCTACCACCTGCACCAATTGCTGATTTTGCAACACCAATTCGTTGCGCTGCAAGCTAAGTTGTTCCATGTTTATCTTTTTCTCGCTGAGGACTTGGATCGCGTGGCTCTCCCTAGCATGCAACTCTGTTGTTTTCCCATCTTGTAACAGATATAGTGTCTCACATGGAAGGGTAGCCAAATTAATTCCAAGGCCTTTTATCATGCTAACTAAAAATCTATTGGCCTCATTCATTGTCACTAGGGCCCCTTTTGGCAACATTATTGTGTTTGCCATTTGTGCACACAACATTTGCTCTGCTACCGAGGATCCTGCTGTGAGGTGGGTTGAAAGGGTACCCACCTGAGGGGGACACACCTGTAACTCCTGAAACTGCACCTAGAGGGCCCCCAACATAATCTGGT
This sequence comes from Pinus taeda, assembly GCA_000404065.3. Classification (NCBI taxonomy): domain Eukaryota; kingdom Viridiplantae; phylum Streptophyta; class Pinopsida; order Pinales; family Pinaceae; genus Pinus; species Pinus taeda. The sequence continues at coordinate 53,602 of APFE031310678.1, forward strand.
GCTCCTACATAAAATCTTGAAGAGCCTCATTGGTGACATCATGCACTGTCTCATCGATGACATGAAGATCACCTCGGTTAGGGTAATAGGGTCAATGGCTAACTTTGAGGCCTTGACCTTCTTCCTCAGTCCTGCTCTCTCTACCATGTGTGGGCACTTCAACTGTGTGGATGTGGTCCCTGGGTCCACGCTCCCTTCTACTATTTTTGCTTCCTCTACTTCTTGCCCCTGTGAGGGCGTTGCTTGGCCCTCGCCCACCTTCACGATTGCTTCCTGTGTTGCGGCTGCTTCTGCAGCTTTTTTCTACTCAGTGGCTTTCTGCACTACTTCCCACACTGTTCATGCCTCTCCTGCTACTGTTTCCTTTTGCCTTTTCTTAGCTAACTATGTGACGTGCAGCTTGGCATCATCCTTCTTCTTCTATGTTGCCACCCTCTCGAGTTCTGGAAGATCTGGGGTGCACCATTCTAGAGGCCATTCCTCCAAGACAGTGAAAATGGCATCGTCAGTGGCTACAAAAGGTGGCTTCATCTACTACTTCATTGTTTCCTTGCATGCCCTAATGTATATATTATGCATGTCGGCTTTGAATTCTTCAAAACTCTGTAGACTGTTGTATACCGTGGGTGACAAGCATGGCTTCCAATTGATCCACATTTGGATGTTCATCTCCATGAGCACCCAGAAGATCTTGTTGTTGCATATCCTTTTCGCATCCTTCATGACCCAAAGCGAAGTGTACTTTGCGACCTCTGGTAAATCTCTATCAATTGTAGGGAATTGACTATCCTTTGGCAGTTCCCTTGCTATGAGCACTATGGATAGAAACAACCATGCATAGTGGAAGGTTTTACCCTGATCCTGGGCTTCATGAAAATTCTTTAAGAATTTCATGCAGAGGAATTCAACCCAGTTAAACTGGACCCCCTCCACGCACTGCTCAGCCAATGCGGTCACCAGTGCAGGTACCTCGTCTGTGCAGCATTTTCACATAAATTTGTCAGCCAGGATTTGTGTTGCTACATGTACCACTTTGTCCTTGATGCTAGAGATGGACTAGCCCCTCTTCTTCTTCTCTAGCTTGTACTTCATCTTCATGGCCTCCGCGAGGGCCAAATCACTAGCCTTCCCTTCTGATATGGTCACGGGGTCCTTTCCTTTGTAGGGTAGATGGGAAATGTGATGGATTAGGTCTGCTATGATGGGGATAGACTCCTCTAACCATAGATACCCCTCATGCACCAAGCATATTAGCTACCTGATTACGAAAATGGCCATTAGGCCTAGTGGAAATGCGGCACCCATAGCAGGTCCAGTAGCCTGGCCTTTTCCACTCCACGTAGCCACTTCCACAACTCTAACGTTGTCACCACCCCCGCGTTGTTCTGCTTCATGAGATTCCCGGTCTCCAGGTGAGGGAACTTCTCGCAGTGAGCAAGGTCCCAATATTCAAACTTCATGGTTAGCACGCAGCCTAAGTGTGCACCTTCAAACACAATGTCGTCTAGGAGGAGAGGGGTTTGGAGTGAACTATTGATTTCATCTAGGTCCTTGGGAACTTTGGCCTTCCCAATTCGCGGGGGGACATATGCAGGAAGTTTTGTCACAGAGCATGTAGGTTGAATATCCTCCTCCTTGCAGTTGTCTTCTTCCTCTGTGATGATAAGGGCCTGAAAATCTTCTTCCTCCTCTTCTGTTTCTACCGTGACAACTTTCCCCTTCTCTTCCATTAATAGTTTTCTACGCAGCGGGTTCCTTGGGGACACGTGTACTGGAGCCATTTCTTGTTTATCCTTCTTGGGTCTTGGTGTACACGGTGATTTGGGGATCTTTGCCACAACCCTGACACCTTCTATAACATCCTCCACAATTGGGGTCTGCGTGGTCTCGCTGACCGTTACCTCTTCTATTCCCATACCATCCTTAGTTATTGTCATCATATCTGGGCTGTAATCTATTCCTCACAAATTCATGGGCTCAATTAATTCTTGGCTCGCAATGCTCAAGGCTCTACTTAATTTCTCAAATCGCAAATGACCAGGTTTTCTTTGCTAGGGAGCCCTTCACATTTTATAACACCTTTTGAATTTGAATTTGATCATCCCCTCCATTTCTGGTTCATTAATTCATTCTTAGCAGCAAATTTTCCCAAATCTTGCCCACAAATTGCGTCTTAAATTTCCGCCGCCTGCTCCATTTGGCCTCAAGTCGATCATCCCATCGTGAATAGTGACTTCAATGGTTACTTTCTAGCCAATCCATGTGGCAACACAGTCCCTTGTGTGCGGTCGTGGACCTTGTGACTCTCTACTTCTAAGCACATCTCCAACATCACACAGCTCCTAGGAAGGATAGTTTATTGTCTTGCACTCCCTTCCAATTGCCTGGAATGCTAATATTTTCCTTCCCTTGGCTAGTCAAGTGGTTGCATCACCCATGTGGAGTGCCATCCTATTCTCCATCACGGTTCTTGAAGAATCCCCACCTTCTATGGTTGCACACTTCCTCATTTGCAATGCACTACTCTGGTCACTACGTTTTGATGATATGCGATCCAAGCCAAGGAATCAGAATAACTAATTTACGATGATAGTTCTCAAACTTGTCAGTATGATCCTAGTTTTTTTGGCAAGAAACTCTTCCTTTATCTCGCCCTCTAGCTTCTTGACCTCCACATCCATCGAAGCTTTTCTCTCTTATCTGTACCCTTTCTTTTTCAAGTTCGCGAAGTCTAAGGTTTCCATGATGGATTTCTTCCTCAAGTCTCATGTGTTTTGTCTCTTACTGCCATGTGATTCATTCTTTCTGGGCTTCGTGAACCATTGTATCTATGAGTGTTATCATGCATGGACTAGGCTTTTCCTGCTCCATAGGGATTACAACATCTGCTTCATACTTCAGCATCGGAAGTGCCCTCGTAGCTTGAGTTTTGCACATGCTCCTATAAGCCCATAGAACCACTGGTATGTGCAAGTCCCATTCAGTGCATCTCACATGGTGGACCGCGTTCACCGCTTCGCATACTTTGTCAATGGCTTCCATGCAGATAATCTTCAGCGCACTTGGTTTTATCATGCTTCGTCATTCGTGCCATCACCTTGCTCACTCTTGCTTTTTGGTCCTATTTCCTAATGTGAGGATGTTTTGTGTTCGTGCAGGTTATGTACCATACACCTATACCCATCTGGAGAGATGGGCGTGCAGGCTATTTCATTCATCATACCCAGCTTTCATCCTTATCTAAGGCTTCCCAAATCATATGAGCATCATCCTGCTACATTCATGTCAGTCCTCAAAACTTCTTTGATGCATACCCCACCATCTTGTGAGCATAGCACGTAGTGCCCATTTTAGAGCATCGAAACACTGTTGTTCTAGTACTTCTCTTTCAAGCTTTTTCAAGAAATCACCCACCTCACTCAACCCATCATACATAGGTAAATCTCTTACCTCAATTATCATGCAGTGTAGTGATATTACAATCATGTTTAAATTGAGCATTGTTACCTCGTATAACCTGTTCTGCCATCGTTCTATTTCCTCGTCCAAATCTGATGTGCAGGAGCTTTCGCGCTCCCACGAAATCCTGCCATCTACTATTGAATTCACCCAACCCTACTCCCACGTGGTTATCTTATAGATATAGTCTAGATCGTCGTCACTGTCATCGTCGCACACTGGCTCTATGTAGCACAACCTTTTGTAGGGTCTAAAGGTAGCACTACGCGTAGTGACTTTCTCTCAAAAATCATCTTGCGCTTATTTAGATTTATCACTACATTCATGTCAATGGCCCAATCTATTCCTAGTAGCACAGGATAGGGATAACTGTCATCAACAATCTCTATCACTTCGAAATCTACAAGCGTGCTCACACCTTCAATATCTACCATTATTCCCTGCAATCTTCCCACCAGTAGGATCTTTTACTAGTTCGCCATTCGTAATTGAATAGGAGACCACTGGAACGCGAGCCTACCCATGCGCTCCCGTGTCTGCTTTGGCATGATGTTTGCGTCTGATTCTAGATCCAAAATCACTCAATCCATTTCATATTCCTCGATTTGCACAGTCAATCTCATCTCCCTTCCTGTTCGCGTTGTGTGTTTCCCTAGCTTTTAGGCTACGTGCGGTTATCCTAACCCAACGCACCTAGTGATGAGTTCTTGTAGTCCCTTCATAGCCTTTTTGTCACACAACAACTTCATGCATGTCTCCAAAAAGGTAGTGAGCATTGATGGGTCCATCTCTAGTTCTAGTTTGTCTTTACTACCTGAAGTGGAGGCCTCTGTGAAGCTCTTCGTAGCTTCCATGAATGTCTCCATCATGCACTCCAAATCGAACTCTGGTTCCTTTGTTGGAGCCTTATGAACCCAGGCACTCTCTTCGGGCTGCTTGCCCTTGCCATCTCCTATCGTGATACCGCTTCAGAGCATGATTTTTACATTCAGGTCCTCTTCACATGACTCAGACCTCATCATTTGTAGGTTCTGAGTCAGAGGAGGATAGAATGTTCCTTTATCGCACAACCTCACTATTAGCATGGGGCAGTCTTCCGTCTCATGATAAAATTGGGTACAATATAAACATGATACTCTCATAAGATTTGTATAATCGTGAGCATAATGCCCTGGCCCTCTGTAATTGTAACAAATCAATTGTCTGTGTCCCCTTCCTGGTCCCATTCCACCTCGACCATGTCCACGCCCCTAAAATCTAGTGCGTTCCTTCCTTGCATTTTGATTGAGGGCTCACGTTTTGGCTTGAACTCTGTAGGTAGGGGTTTGATCCATCATCAGTTCATAACTTCTACATGTACGCTCATCATGGCTTACTAATCTACAGAAATTATAGAACAACTGGTGGGACATCTGCGTATAATTTTGTAATATATGGAAGTTATTTATAACATGCTTCACTCTTATCTGAAAAATCGCACACCATAATGTAGGCACTGCACTCGGTCTTGCATGTGCCTCTGGTCTCATTGGCATCAACCCTCCTCCCGCTAGGTAGTTCGTGAAGGCTGGGCAATGGTCCTTGTCATGTCCCTAGCCTTTGCATTTTATGCACCATACCTCCTCACGTGCTTCTCAGTGAGTTGTTCTATCTTGTTTCAAACTCTGTGTTATATAGAAAATTGACCCCCTCATCAACTCAGAGGGGAAAGACATGATAATTGAAGTAAAGACTAAGATCACATGCCTTGTTTCCACACTAATGTTGGCTATGCACTGACAACCTACTTCATAAAGATCTCTACAAGCCTAAGGGTGCATTAGTGACCCAACTAACTCAAGTTGCTAGTTCGGGAACAATGTTAGTGAATCCTAGTGAAGTTCTAAGGGTCAAAGGAATGAATTGACTCATAAATATCTAGATATTTGTTCCTCTAAAAACTCAAGAAAAGCAAGGAAACATCCAAATTTGACCTATTTGGAGGATTTCTAATCCTAATGAAGGAGGCAAATGGGAAAGAGCTGAAAAGCATGTCAACCTCATTGATTTTACCCTAGGGAACTCGAGGAGGAACTTGGAAACCCTAACTCAATTGCTACATAAGCAAATCTAGGGCTATGGTGATAAAGGTCAGAGCATTTGAAAGGATAGCATACTTGACTGTTGATCATTTTCTCAAATCATAAGAAGTTGGCAATAAGGGGGAGAGAGAGAGAGAACCTGGAGGGGTAAGGGAAGGCTGATACAACAGATATTTGTAATCACTCTTCCAACATTAATATAGAACTACAGTTGTACTGTCTACTCTGTGGTGTTGCTACTATCATTCGTTCAGTTGTTTGTCCAATACCTTTTAGCATGAGTAGCTTAGTTATGTGTGACTAGATGTTCTTTTATGTATTCATGTTTTAGTTATCAGAGTTGTGTGCTGTGATTATGCTTGTCTCTTCTATGTGCAAGACTTGATCTAGAGCCAGCTCAAGGGACTTCCACATAGCTGCATTGTGCTCTCCAGCAAATCTACACGGATACTTGAGGTAATCTACTTCTCCTACTTTGATAGTTAGTTATTGTTTATGAACATGCATGTAACTTTGTGACAATTGCAGATAATCTTACAATTTGCCGAAGGTCCTGGGAAGACCTTTGAGGGTATCTTCATTCTACATACACCGTGCATTTTATCCTATATCAGAATTGGCAACTCCGTTGGGGACTATACATCTAGTTCCCAGTTTACCCATAGTTCTCAATTTTCTCCTCCTTCTAAGACAACCCTGTACTTCTGCATTCCCTTTTTGACCCACAAAAAACCTTGCTGCATCTTGCCTACATGTATTCATCACTGAATATGATCTGAGAAGCCCTATTTGTAATTGTTTTCCCACACTAACACAGGTTAGCAGACTACACAGTGCTTTATAAAGCACTATGCCTACATACAGACAGTGTTAGTGGACCTATTAAATCTCTGTGGCCATTGTTATAGAGTGTTAGTCTCCCAATAGCTTGATTTCCAGTTGTCTCTGTAAACCAAAAGGGGTAGGAAACCTGCTCATGGACTGAAAGAGGATCTGTTACTACATTTTGTTAGAAAAATGGGTGCCCTAAAAGTTTATTTTTGGGAAATAAGTTTTGTTTTTCTTTCCTAAAAGCCATTTTTATGAAAGAAAGATCCACATTTTTTATTCACTCTTTTGTTTAGCTAGTTAAAAGCTACTCTATTTTTGGTTTCAAGTAGTTGTTAAGAAAACATTGGAAAGATTTCCATTGGTTATGCATGTGTTAAATGACTAAGATGCACAGAAAGAATATGAATATGTGAAAAACTATCACCTATAGAATACAACTTGTTTTCATCGAATTGATTTTTTTTTAAAGCTTTGTCTTGTGCATGATTTTTGAGTCAGAGTCTCATCACATTTCATACGTCAACTCCCCTACCGAAGACGATAAAGGAGTACACATAAAATTTACCTAAAATCAATCAGTAAATATTTATTGAGAAAAGGAACATTAGTTGAGGCTAGGACCTTGGGATAGGCAATGTGAGTAAACTGCCCAAGATCTAAAACAAAACTAGTGTCATTAAAAGAGAGAAAATTCCTTTTGCACTCATACTACTGGGACCACTCTAGTAAAAGCAAAGCTAAATACGAGATAGCATCAGACTGTAAGTGAAGGTAGCCCTCCTTCTCTTACAACTCATTTGGGTATTCTATGTATTGGAAATCCCTTCGGGGATTTCAGAGCTGAGTCGGGGACTCAAGTATCATGCCCACATAATGTGCTGTCTACGACTATGTCCCCCCCGGTGGTGTCTGTGATTTGAGGTATCCTTAGTGGCCAAGCTTTTAGGGACTTACTCAAGGCGATTAGGGCCTATCTTCAGTTTTTTGGAGGGTGATCGTCTTCATGAGAGTACTTGGCCCCTCAATCTGAGGTTTGGACGAAGCTTTAGAGTAACCCTCTCTCTGTTATTCATTGTGATACTGGGTTTCATCTCCAGTGATCAATGCTTATCAGACAGGGTCATTTCCTTATGTTTGCTAACTGATCAACTTAGTGTATTTTTTATATTTTTTAGGCACCCGTGTGTTATCATTTGAGACTTTAAAAAATATCACGATAAAATTTATTGATAAAAATTAATGGTCATCATGGCTATATTTGGCCCTTGTCGTCAATCTAGATGATTGCTAGGACTTCCTCCACTCATTATGGAAGATTTGCTGAGCTCCAGTGAACTGGATTCCCCATCTTTGGGGAATTAGTCTCCCAGATCTCACATAGAATCTATTTGGACAACCAAAAATTCAAGTTTGCCAGAGGATTTCTTCAATGAAGGTTTTCTTCCTCACTTTAACCCTCCAGTCATGAATTCGTTGGACCCACTTTCAATTCTAGCGGCACCTATAGTCCCTATTTCTGTAGGTGGAACATTTCCATCCATCCCATTTATGACTAACAGGTCATGGAACTTTGTGGACATTTTTGGTCCTCCACCACTTCCCCAGTCAACAGTCACCACAACACCATCAATGGTGAACCCTGCTATCCCATTTGTCCTAAGTACAACTACTCATATGACACCCTCTATGAGTGGAACCTAGCCAATGCCGGTGATGAGCCCCAGAAATGGGTAATTATATGGGCTCATTTGGCCTCCTAACTTAGCTTAATCCATCATTTTCATTAGTTTATTGAATGTTTTTTATTATATTTATGCTAATAGAGTGAATTGGGTTAATCATTATGCCATGAAGTCTAATGTGTGCTTTATGTAGATTTTTGGTCAATTTTTTGACAAATTCAAAGGATTAATGAGCATTTGGTAGCCAATATTTGAGGGAAACAAGGGAGAGCACTTGTAGGAGGGTGTCCCCCTCATTTATGACTTTGTACCTCAAGTCCTCCATCAAAAACTCGGAGCACAAACAGCCACATTGATGCATCAAAGGGGGCAGCCGAGCAAGTCAAGAAGAACTGTTGTCTATCTCTAGTTCCGAAAGCCAATCCCCTTGATTTTAGGATGAATGTTGGAGGACTTCATTTGTATAAATAAGGAGCTTAGAGCCTCAGTAGGTTAGCTAGTTATTAGTAGAATTTTCACACTTTTGTGCAGGTCTTGTTCAGCTCATTTTTGAGCTTATTTTTGTGAATAGTTTGTGTAATGTGACTTTTATTTTGATAATGGAGATGAGAGATTTTCAGAGCCAGCACTAATTTCTTTTATAGGGTTGAAGCTCTTGGGTCAGGGCCCAACCCAAGCTACCAAACACCTCTTTCTTTGTACTTATATATTTTTGCTTCAGTTCATGAGTTAATTTATGTTACATAGATTCATTTTACCTTGTTTAGAATAGGTTATTTTTGATGGTTTTCATAGTTTCTTTTGTTTCAGTTGCTCGAGTAGGTTAATACAGTGATAGGCTAAGATTCAAAAAGAGCAACAATAGGGCCTGATCTCCTTTCTCTCTTCCTGGGACCATGATTTGAGGTCAAGGCACTATTGTTGCCACCAAAAACACAGTTTTGCTTCTTCCATGCAATTTCTAGTGTGATGATTTGATTTGAAAAGTTAAAGTGTTACTTTAGATTCATTATGCCAAGATTATTTCCTGTTTCTGTAATAAGTCCCTCTGCAAGCTTTTCTATTAATAGGCTATTGTTCAGTACTTCATGTTTCTAGGTCAGAAATTAGGTTAACAAGAGATATGGTTCTATTTTCTTGATGCAACTAGTCCTTTTCTTGCTTAGTTTTGGTAGTTAGATGTGTAGATCTCTTACAACACACTTTAGCTCACAATACGTAAATAAAGTAGCCAGCATCATCTCATTTCTCACAGGTTTCACAAGTCATTCACAATCCTTCATGAATCTGCCCTAATTTATGCACTTTTTCCATAAGATTTCCTCTCATCATTTGAACAAATCCAACCATCATTTTCTTGCCTGATCCTCCTTGTTAAGCCCTAGACACCTCAACACATCCATCTAGTCTTCAGCTACCCTTTCCCACCATTTTTCCACTCTTAAAACCTCTAAAAATAGCTCTCAGGACCCTCTTGTAGATCCCTGCAGCCTCCTGTAGAATTTCCTATGAGTGATTTTTCGAAGTCTGGCAAGGGAAGTCTTCAGAAGGTTACCAGAGGCTTCTTAGGACCCCTCCACACCTTCTTACACCTCTACAAGAACCAAATCTACCTTGCTTTGCACAAAACCTCTGCCACAGTCACGAATAGACAAAATCTCATGCATAACAATTTCGCATAAAACACATGAAGAGACAAAAAGACATTCTTTTCTCATTTTCTTCTGGGAATAGCTTAAATAGATGTGATTTACCTTTTCAGTAGTCAATGGCACTCATTTCATCATTTTTCATCTCTTTTTCTGCAAAATTAGGGTTAGTTGGAAAAATTAGGGTTGCTAGGGTTTGTGTTACATTCCAATCTTCTTTCTCTTTCTGCAAATAGAATAGTCTTTGTAGAGTTAGCTTTATTTCATCATAGTTAAAGCTTCTTCTGAAAAACTCATAGAAGTTGTCTTGAGCTCCTAGTGATCTTGCGCCAGCTGACCAAGTGACACCCTATAGTAAGAGTTAGTACTTGTGCATACAACATCATCGCTTCCATGTTTGTTACGAACTACTGGGTTGATAAAAGTAAAGTAGGAAGCCCCAAGAGTTGCAACATTATTGCTGCAATACTGGTGCTCACCACTTTTTGGCGCCGTTGTCGGGTAAGCATTAGAGTATTTTGTGATTACTGCTTTCTTCTATTTCCTACTGCAACATTCTACTAAGTAGTTTATTTCAACAAAAATAGAATAGTCATTTCCTTGCTTTCATTTCAATTCTATAATTTCCATTTCAGCAAAGGTAGATTAGTCATTTCCTTGCTTTCATTTTGTTAGGATATTCCGACACATAGGAAATAGTTAAGTTCAACTTGGTATAGTATAGAGTTAGGTATAGAGTTAGGTAAAGTGTGTTTCTTTACCGTTGTACATTTTGTAACTTACAATCCGACGGTCA
>APFE031310729.1:22895-147356 GCA_000404065.3 Pinus taeda
TTTAGACTTATCTCTAACTAATTCTTAATCGTGTTTCACATAGTACTATATGTTGGAAGCAGAGAGTTAGGAAGAGTTAAACATTATAACTAGTCTTTAAAGTAGTTTTTCTTATCTTTTTATTGCAGCAGCATGAGCAGTGACTAGTGCTATTAGAAAGTGGTTTTTTTTTCTATTTTGCTTTCAGTTTCATTCCAAGTTATTTCTTTCAAGCTTTTTTTCTTTGCAAATTTAGAAGGTAGTTAGAAACCACCAAGTAACACACACTCACTCATTTAGAAATCACCTTACACACACTATCACTCATCTGTTTGTAAAATCTCCATTCCATCTTAGGAAGATAAATTAACCACCAACAACACCCCCAAACGACAAAAATATTTAAGAGGTTGCCTAAGTACATATAGTACACCTTCACTTCATCAGCTTACGAGCCCCGGGTTGACAATTAATGAAATCAATTTAGAAACAATAAATTGACCAAACACATCTCTAAGTGCTTTGCTGAAAAAAGCAATGGGTTTCTCATGTCCTGAATCATCCTTTTGTAATAGGATGGCAGCAATAGTATGCTTAGATGCAAAGGAAAAGATCATAAAATCTTTATCAAACCTAGAACTTGTAAGGACGGGAGCTTTTGTCAAAACTATCTTGATCTCCTCAAAGGCTTGCTTGGCTTCTATTGTCCATTTGACTTTGGAATCTTTCTTGAGCATATTATTCAGTAATCTTATCAACTCGGCCAAGTTGGGAATGAATCTTTTCAAGAAATTGATCTTGCCTAAAAAAGCTTGTAATTCTTTGATGTTGCTTGGATGAGGGACTTGGAGGATAGCTTGAATTTTGTCCGGGTCTATTCTTATTCTTGCCTTGTTCTAGGCCAAACAGGGATTTCTTTGGGTTTAAGGATATGCCATATTTTCTGCAAATTAGGAACACTTGCCTTAGATATTTTAAATGTTCTTGGTCTGATTTTGAGAAAGCAGTGAGATCATCAAGGTATATGACTAAAAAATCATGGATCTCCTTAGCAAAGGCTATGTCCATTGCCCTATGAAATGTGGCTCCTGCATTCTTGAGTCCAAAAGGCATTTTGACATATTTAAAAGTTCCCCAGGCTATTGTAAAGGCTGTTTTGTCTTGGTCATCTGGGTGAACTAAGATCCAATTAAATCCTGAGAAACCATCTAACAGGGAAATCCTTGAAGCTTTGACTACCCTTTGTAATGATCCAATTTTGGTAAGGGGTAGTGGTCTTTGAGAGAGACTTTGTTCGAATTTCTCAAGTCAGCACAAAGTCTTATCTCTCCAGTTTTCTTTCTAGTGGGTACTAGATTTGAAATCCATTCAGAAAATCTGATAGGTGCGATGATTCCAGCTTCAAACATTCATTTTACTTCTTTTTCCATCAGGGGATGGAGGACTGGATTAATCCTCCTCAGCTTTTGTTTAAAAGGTTTCTGATCTTCCTTCAAGGGTATAGTATGTTGGATGACTAAAGTATCATAAGACTTTAGATCCTCATAGCTCCAAGCAAACACATCTTGGAACTGTTTAAACAACTAATTGTATTTCAGTTTTTTGTCGGGAGGTAATGTTTTAGAAAGTTTTATCATTTTAGGATTTTCTATGGTCCCAATATTACATTCCTCAACTTCTACATTTAGGGGTTGCATTTTTGGCTTTCTAGGAATTTCATTTGAATCAAAAATATCTTCTAAGGGAGTTAAACCTGTGGGCAGGAAATTATCCTTTAGTTCAATTACTTCAGATTCTTCCTCAGTCACTTCACCAAAATTTGTTTGTTTTAGCTTTTTTAAGTTTGCACAATCAAAGATTGTTGGATGCAACATCAGATTTGTTGTATTCATTGATATACCAGGCTCAACTTTGTCAGCTTGTTGTTGATCATCAATAGTGCTTGTGTCTATATTCATATTTGAGAATTCTTCTTTCATTGTCAAGAAATTATTTATTTGGGTGTCATTCTCAAATACTTGCCAATTTTTTACATTATCTGGAACAACAAGCCTATGTTTAATCTCAGCAGTGAAGTGGTGATTGGGCTCAAAAGGAAGTTTACAAGTGGTGGCAAAAGTTGCCAAATTATGGGCGTGTAGGTTATGACTTCTTGGAATTTTATTGAGCTGAAATTCTAAGAAGCTGTTAAGTAATTCAGTTGCAGCCCCTTGTAAGACCTTAGCCTGATATCATTTGTGACAAAATTTCCCTTCATATGTTGTATAATCAAATCTGAGTTCCCTGGAATTGAAAGCTTAGTTGCCCCTAAACTTCTAATTTGTTTGAGACCCAATAGAAGGGCTTCATATTCAGCCATGATATTTGTACATCTGAAATTTAGCCTATATGCATGACCTCGTGCATGATCATTATGCATATTGTGTATCCAAATGCCTACCCCTGCTCCTAATTTGTTTACTAACCCATCAAACTCTAAGTACCATAAGATTTCTTGGTCATGAATAGCCTTAATAGTTTTGCAAGCTTGTTCAGTAGGCAGGTTTGGATTTTGTAACTCATGTGATATGTCATTTTGTTTTGTTGAATCAATCACACAAAAACCTTTTTTATCTAAAGCACTTGATTGTTCATTCATGCTTTCTGTTTGTGTTATTCTCAAGACCTTGACATCAGTTTTGGGACACATGTCAGCGTTGTATAATATAAATGAATCCATGTCAGAGCGAATGGAATAGATGGGGAAGTTTTGGGGCTTCTCTTGACTGTTAACCACATATTCCATCAATGTTTCTCGGTATAATCTCTATGGCTGGCAAAAGACTGAAATTGTTGCATAGGACATATCCAGCTGCAAAGATCCTTGGAGTTTGGCACCCCAAGATCTGGACAAAAGCATACCATACTTAGGTGGAATGTCAGCTACCACCACATCCATCAAGATTGTCTTAGCTGGATATTGGACTAAAGAAACACAAAGATCTTTGATTAGGCCTAGGCACCTGAACTGACTGGAATCAAATGAAAACAATTCCTTATAAGGTCTAGTGATGTCTAGATCTAGCTTTTCCATCAGAGACTTAGGCATCAGATTATGGGAAGCTCCTGAGTCAAACATTGCATTATGTAACACTTTGTCATTAATGTTTAAGCTCACATAGAATGGTGGAACCCCTCCATCTATTGATTTACCATTGACTTCTGGACCAAAAATTAGTTCTGTTTGATCATCCAAAACATTTACTGCATCCCTATTCTCTGATATGCAGTGACCTATTGCTGTCTATAAACTTCATGTTTGGCCAATTCAGAGAGGGGAATGGCAATTTTCAGCTTGCCAATTTCTTTTTCTAAGTTAAAAGGTTTTTCTATCTGATTTTTTACATTTAGGGTGGCAAGCTTCTCTTTCTCAGCTGAGCTTTCTTTGACTTTCTCTTGGTTATGGATATTGTTATCAGGTACATCTGATTTTTCATTATTTACTGGAGGGTTATTCAAATCTTCTGTTGAAGAATGGCGTGTGAATGAATTGTTTCTTGAAGGCTGTAAGTCTAATATATCCTCCATAGTGACTTCCTTTTGTTGGGTTTTATCAGAGGATTCTGTTGAGACAACTTTATCCTTTATTTTCTTCAGCTGTTTTGTATCTTTTAGATTGGTAGGATGAGGCACATCTATGGTTCTGCTTCTCAATTTGTACTGTTTATGAACCTCATAGATTGTTGCATCATAGCCTTCTGTAAAATCAAATGACTCTCCAGATTTGGTTTGAAATTGATTGAATTCATGGGCCTCTTGGTCATCTTGAGTTAGAAAAACTTGTTGTTCACTATCAAGGCCCATTAAGTTAATGTGAGGATCCTCTGTCGGTTCACTTGAGGTTGAGGCTTTCGCATAATTCCCTTGAAATGGGGGTCTGATATTCTGATCAGGTCCAGTCCTTCCAGTAGTAGGGTTTTGGCCTTTTCTAAAGTTTGGAGTTCTAGTAGAGTTACTTGGTTTCCCTTCCGAGGATGATTTTCTTTCAATGGTCTCTACCTGGTCTCCCAATCTGTCCATTCCTTTGATGATTGCATCAAGTTTTTTCTCAAATGCTGAAGGTTCTTCTTTGAATGTTGTTCTTCTTTCAGTTCTAGCCCTATTTCGTTTGACAATCAGTTTTTCCTCTACACTAACAGCTACATTCTACATGTCTGCTAGGCTTGGAGGGGCTCTTTCCCTTAGCTGATATGCCATGTCTGAGTCAAATCCATCAGGGAATTTGATCAAGGCTAAGTCAGGTGGGGGTATAAGGTTATGAGGGATACCATTGTATGCATTGTTAAATCCAGCACAATAATCTTGGACAGTCTCTTGTGGACCCCTTTTTAAATTGTCATACTCAGTTAATATATGTAAAGGGTCTTTCTTCTTTGCCCATCTGTTTAAGAATACTTGATATAGGGCCTTGGGATCAGCTATAGAATTTGCAGTAAGAGACATAAACCAGGTCCCTACATCACCAGTTAGACTTTGAACAAAGATCTTCATCCTTACTCCATCATCATCAATTTCATAGTTCTCAAAATAGTCCTGCATCTTCTTGGTGTGCATTTGTGCTGTATAGGAACCAACACCATCAAAATAAGTAATCTTACTTTGATAATCCTAAGGCATAGCCCCTGGATTTGTAGGTAACTGTAACAGAGCATACCGATTTGCCATAGTTACAGGGATAAATGGGACAACAGGAAGAAATGGGACAACTGGAACAACAGGGATGATAGTAGATATGTGTGTAGTTGATGGGGGCGTAAGGAATGTGCCTTGAGAAGTGGATGAAGAACTAGGGGAAGAAGGGGTAGTATGAGGACGAACTGAAGCTTTAGCAGGGGTTGGAATATAGCTTTGCTGAACTGTTTCAGGACTTGAATCAGCAAAGTGTTCTTGTTGCTCTTGTTTCCTAAGGATCTTGGGAATTATATTGGGATTTTCAAAAACAGTTGGAGGATCTGGGTCAGGATTTGACCTTGTGTAACGAGTTTTCTTCTTTGGAGCCAGCTTCTAGATTTGTTTTTGGTGTTTTTCTGAGAATGTTTTCAATCACAGGAGACCCTTTTGAAACATAGGAAGCTTGAAATCTCCTTTGACTATGTTGAAACAAGGAAAATGATTTTGTCCCCAGTGGAGTCGCCAATGATGTTATCACTCAAGTTGTTCCCTGCTTCCTGTAGGGAATATGGCCGAGGTAACTACTAACCAATCTTTTAGCCGCAGGTCCTAGCCTACCTGCAACCAGAGAGGGCTCTCTCTTTGTAATCTAGCTTTGTTTTGAAATATTTTAGGCTAGCTATGATGAACAGGGTTTGGTTTTAAGTGTTTTGGATGGTGATCTCAAACAGAACTAGGATGCAACTGTATAACTGTTTTTTCCATTGGGCAATGGAGTCACTGCAAGTAAAATTACTGAAAGAGTTTCTTGGTGAAAAGGTAGTACCACAAAGTAGGATGGGCAAGCTAGGATCAAATTTCAAATCTGGTAATGGTGGAATGAAGTCAGGGAATGAAAGGCAATCCAGAATCTCTCACTATACTGACAGAGGCAAAATGGATGAATATTGTGCAGGAGCAATTAAGAATTCCTAAACAGTATTCAAAATGAGAGAACTAGTACGAACATGAGTAGTTAAGAATTCATATTCATGACTAGTCCTGAAGAAAACATAATTAATAACAGAGATTGATACTAAGGTGAATTCATACAAATCGTATGCTATTCTTCTTCTCTGTTACCAAGATCATGAAACATAGATGAGATTTACAAAATGGAAAACATAAAACACAGTTTAGTATAACTTATTGTTCAATAGCATGACAAATGAATTATGTAGCAAGTCCCAGAACATCCAATCCACCTTCAGATCATTCAAACATAGTGATCTTCAACCGCCATTTATATTAGCACAGTCTGATATGTTACATCGTAGTTCAGAAAGAAGAAATCATCAACCCTCGATACATCTCTTTTACAAGTATATATAGGAGTTTTTACAAAATATCCCATAGGGAAATATTTGGACATTAATGTATCCATCTACTCTGACACAATTAATGTCTATTTGTGGAAAAATTGCGCAGCAATAAGTGAGGAATTAAAAGCTCTTTACTCGTTGTGGCAAGTGTCCTATGTGCTGTTGACCTTTTGACTCTGGCTGTCGGTGGGTGACCGCTTCCTTGAAATGTTGTCCTGTAGTGCTGTCCTGTGACACCTGTTCTGCGCTTTTGAATATTAGTGCGAATTTCACCCACTGTTAATTTGAATTTTATGGTAGCTGAGACACATTATACAATTTCCTCATGCATTCAATAAATGAGAAGAGATTCAAACTACTTTAAAAATCTGAAGAAGACTTTGCCACCAGTCCTCAGTTGGCAATTGATGTTTTCTTAACTTTTATAATGTTTCATCAGCTTCATTGTAGGTATAACAATTTGGCCAAACTAGAAAAAGGTGTGCTACCTCATGCTCTATGTAAAACAAATCTTCCAGCTTGTCATATAAACACTGCCCTGTGGGAGGGACTGCTTCTTCTGTGCTGCTAGATGATGCTATGATTTGATTTTGAATGAAGGTATTGAGCCTGTTTTCATACTGTTCCTATTTTAGTAGCCTTCCAGCACTAGTAACCAGACTGGGTAAACCTTTGGCTTGCAAATTTGCAAGCCTCTGTCTAAAACCATTTACCTCTATCTGCATTTCCTAGCACTTCCTTTCTATAGTCTGGACAAAATTCCTCATTGTCAGCACCTTCTTGACTCTTACTATAGCCTCTATCCTGTTCTGGATGTTTAGTGCGGCCAGCTGGTCACCAGTACTACTATTCAAAAAGTCACTCAATCGAGAAGCTTGCTCAGGCTTATTCGCTAGCAATGTTCTGGTTTTATGAGTTTCATGCTGAGCTACAACCATCAATTCTATTTGGTCAAACATGGTTTGTATTCCTGTCCATTGTTCAGCAAGAGATTGACAAATCTTATTCGACAAAATTGTTTTTATCTCAGTCAAGGTCCTATGGAGAGTGAGGTCTTTCTCCAAGGCCTTTATCTTATTTTCTAGGGCCTTTACTTTCCTGGTTTTCTCAGCAACTGTCATTTTTGACTTATCATAACTAGCCTCAATCTTGGCTAGCTTTTCTTTTGTTTCCTTCATCTCTGCCATTTGCAATTCAAGAGCCTTAATCTCTTTCATCATGGCCTCCATTCTCAAGCTGGCCTCTTGCATTGCTGCTGCTGTTGGATCTGCTAAAGTTGATCCACCTGCTGCTGAAGTTGAACCTGGGGGAGGTGCTGCTGAAGTAACTGTTGTTGAAGGAGCTGTAATTATTGGAGCTGTTTGGGATGGTTGAGGGGCCAACTCTAGCTGTTTCCCTCATTGAGCTTCCTCCAATGCTTCCTCTGTTTCCATTATCCTTTCATTCATCCTCATAAGTAGACTTACCACATCTTCTACTTCTTGTTGTTGTGCTACTTCTGCAGTTTGAGGATGTATGGTGACTAGCAACTTCATTTGTTTTCTTAATGTTGCTATGTCTTCCTCCTTTTTTCTAATCAAGGCCTATGTGATTTTGGGATCTTTCGGATCACGTCCCAACTCTATGATGATCTCCTCCAAGGATTTTATCCTATTATCCTTGGCCAATGATGAGGCCTTTTCCAGCTCTAATTGGGCAGAAGTATTGTATAGAGAGTTCTGCAATCTGTGGGCTAGTAGAGCCTTGTCTGCCAGTGTAGAATAAACCATTTCTCTTATCTACTTCTGTAATTCAATCTGGTCTAAACGATGAATATCTTTTGCTAGTACCTCCAGATTGGTTCTAATGTAATCTGCAACTGACTGTGGCTGCTGTGTAGTAGGCCTGAATTGACTGAGTGTCATCTTTCCTACTTCTATATCATAGGCTGCCATTAGCCTTTGCTAATTTGTCGGATCCATTCTCATTAGCTGGTTGTAAAGCTGAAACCTTATAGGCTCGTTTCTAGCTTTAATATCTATGAATGCCTTCTTTATATCCGAGCCCCTTTGGACCTGCTGTTGGGAGGATGAAACCTCCCCACCTGGTTGTTTCTCTTGCTCCTACTGAAAGGAGCTAGCCGATGTTTCCAAGATAGGAGGGATCTGCTGCTCCGAAGTCTCCTCACCCTTGATGTTTCCTATGGTCTCTTCAGTGATTTCCTCCTCAGCATAGGGTTTTAGCCTCTGCCTTTTTTCTCATTGTTGGTCTGTGGATGTTCCTGTGGGTGTCCCATATGTTCTATCCCTCTTTTTACCTCTTTCCTCATTGTGAGGAGTTTGTAGCATAGGGATTTCAGGTGCTTTTGTTTGTGTTAAAGGGCTTTTCTCTTGACCCTTTTCCGGATTTGAGGATGGTTGCTCCTCCATTGTGCTTTGTTGTTCAAAATATTCAATTTCTTTGCCCTTTTCTGCTGATGATATGGTCTCCTTAGCTGGCTGCCTTGAAGTAGCAGTTGATGTGCTTTCTCCCACTGGTTGAGGCTGTGTGAAGGTGACCTGTGCAACATAATCCAGGTCAATCCTTTTCTCAATTTGTTTCATGTCTTTCTCTAATTTTTCTTCTTCAGTGAGCTCTTCATCATCTAAGGTGCCCTCTACCCATTCTGGTTGATTCGCATATTGTTCAATATGGGGGAGTGGTTGGTGCACATATCCTGAAAGCCTATGTTTGATTCTTCTAAGGCTTATGAAGTGTTCAAGGTCATATGGTGCCCAGTACAAGCTCTATTTCAGCATGAGTTCTTGTCCTAGCATGTTGTCTGCATCTTTCCATGCTTCTTCCCTTTTGTTGAAAACAAAGGGACCCAACTGGTGTCTGATTTTAAGTTGTGCCTTCTTGCTTTTCCCATGGAAATGGGTCAAGTCTGCATTACTGAACTGCCTAAAATATTCCAAGGCAAAAAGTCACATCGGGACATATCTTGGCAGCTTATAGGGAGACAACTCACACCCATAAATTCTGATTACTGTGTGGTTTTGGTAGAAGTACCAATCACCAATGTTGTAGCCCTTAGAAAGATGCAAGATCCTTTGCATTTCAGCAGTAAACCTGGTAGGAGGAGTCACCATCAATAGGCAAGTAGCAGGGTAAATGAATAGGTCAATAAACTGACAATATGTGTATGGAGAATGGTGGACTTCATAGAAAAGTGAGGTCCAATAAACAACAGATCTCCTCTCTCTCTTTGGGTCTAATCTCCTGAGAGGAACCTTGAAACTATCTGGGTGATAGTAGAGCAGCAAGTGGTATATATAAGAAGTGTATTTAAACAATCTTTCTCTCTCCATCATCATGAATTGTTCATGTATCTTGTTTTCTATGAATGTGGCATAGTCATACATGACAACAGGGGGCTGCCTTGGGGTGAATATGGTTAGGAGAAAAAATACAGTCTCATCCATAAATTCTCCTGTTTTGCATCCTAAGATGTATGAAATCATGTCCACCATGAGCTTGTCTGTTTCATTAAATGAAACCTGATGATAGGGAGGAGGATGATCATATTGGAACTTTGGGTTCATAAACAGCTGACTAACTCTTGATATTTCTGCTTTGGAGAGCCTTGGACCCTGATCCAGCAAGAGTTTCATTGTGAGGGGAACCAGAGTCTGAGGAGGCTCAAAGTTCAGCATTTCATTTATAGCTTGAGGAGTGATATAGAAGAGCACGGACCCATCTGGAGTAAGAATTGCCCTCAGAGTGGGTTCATAGTGTGCATGGCATAGGTGGATGAAATTATGTAGCACATTGACTTCTGGAAGGTAATAGATGGGCATGCTGGATTGACAAATCCCTAAAATATCAGTGTTATTGCTGTGATTGTGTTTGAATTGGCCCATAGCTTTGAGGTGAGAAGTAAGGCCCATCATATCTCTGATCTCAATGTCTCTGTCTGCTAATGGTAGCCACTCTAAGTCCATATGTGGAGCATTTAAAGGAGCAATGTTCAAGGCTACTGGAGTCTCCATATCTGATAGTGCTGGTATGGATGGCAATGTAGGTGTCAAACATAAATAGGAAGTGGAATTTAAGCTCAAAGGATATTGACAGTAATATGAAAACTGACTTTCTTTCCCAAACCAATTTTTGTGTATTCAGTTTATGATGAATAACAAATTTACAGCACTTTGACTGGTTTTTTCACATAAAATTATTGAATTGCAGGTTCTCTGGACTGAGCGCCGAGAGGAGTGGAGTTGAATTTCGCCCAAAGGGGCACAAGTCTGCAAAGGGGAGAGGGAAACTGAGGGTTCCCCTTTAAGAAAATAGGTTGTAATTAATCAGAACAGAGTGCTCGGCTAATTTAACTCAAAGTTTGAGCGATTTGCGGAGTTTGTGGGCGGATATGGATGAACAGAGTGCTCGTCTAATTTTACTCAAAGTTTGAGCGATTTGTGGAGTTTCTGGGTGGATATGGACGAACGGAGTGTAGGAATAGCTTGTTTGCAGAGGAGATTAGTTGAAATTTGCAGGTTTGCTGTGAATTACTAGCTCAATAAGAAATTTCGAACACGAGAGGATTGGTAGGAGCATTAATGGTGATAAAATGCAGGTACCTTCGGCAATTTTGCACAGAGAAGAGAAAAAACAGGGCATTCAGGTGAAATGTGGATAAATACCTCTTTACACGACGCTGAGGGAACTTGACAGGTACAAATTGCACTGCGGAGATGAACTAAGGTGTGGAATTTGCAGGTTGATAGGCTGTAGAAGCTCCGAGAGTGAAAATAGAGGAAAAATGCATGCACATCGTTTACACAACAAAAACAAAAATAAACCAAAAATAGTCGTTTTCATGACTTTTAACCAAATTTCGGAAATTTGGCACTTTTTGGCACTTTCCTCGGATGACGTCATCATGACGTATTTTTTGTCAAGTAGCAGGTACGAAAGATGACGTGGCGAGTGACGTAGATGATGACATCATCATGACACGGTGGCAGGGTGATGATGTCAGTGGGTGACATGTCACAGGTACAGCACAGTGGCAGGCGAAGTGGTGACATCGTCATGCGGTGACATAGGCAAGCAGGGAGGGCGGTAAGCGGTTTGCATCGGACCGCTTTTGGTATGGGAGTGGTATGTGTCAGGGGCGGCCCAATAATAGGAGGCCGACAACTGTCCCGGTGTACGACGGTGAAACCGTCAACCATCGGGTACTATCATACCGCTACGAAGGGGCGCCCGATATTCATTAGGGCCGTTGGATCTGGGAGGGCCGATCCTATGGTGGACGAGAGGGCAACATGATCGGGATTTAGTGGAAAAGCGTGCCCGATAATCGTTAATTATTTGTGGCTTCGGGTGGTTAAAACCTTAGGTTATGGGTGTAATATGCGCTCGGGATTTGGTTATTTTATCAATCAAATATTAATAAAACCCCAATAAAATTTGTGCGGAGGGTGGTTGAACATAGTTATTTATTTGACAGGGTGTTAAATAAATCCTAAGGGAAATGAACGCGGAGAGGCTAACAATGGGTCCCAAATGGACCTAAGGTTTCCCGACTTTTAGTACTTGGCTATAGTTGCCATGGGGAGGAATATTTAGTGTTTTTTTGGGGTTTTTATATAGTTTCTTGTAGAATAGGGGTAGGCGAAATGGTTTAGGGAGCTAGATAATAGGGTTAGATGTTAATATGAGGTCTTTGTAATGAAAAGGAGGGGATGCATGCTAAGTTTATAGAATGGAAACGTAAGCATAGGGAAATGAATACATTGTGTAAAGATTAATTTTACACAAGAAATGTGGCTTCTTTTCACTAAGTCAACTCAGATGTCAACTTGGTTTTTAACAAGAATGGAGTGAAAATGGGATTTTTGGGCAGATCCCAAGGTCCCTGAGGGGATGTTAGTGAATGATTTCTCAGGCAATGAAGGGGGAGGTTAGTCATGCTTCCTTGTTGTACCATTAAACAACTTCCATGGTTCTAATCCCATGAGTGAGATAAGTATTTCTTGATAAGACCACAAGTGATTACCAATCTACTTCTGCAACCTCAAACTACCTACCCAGCCTAATACACCTAACATTTTTTCTTCCTTTCCATTGGGTGCACTTGAACTGGCAAACCCTGATTGTCTCTTTTTCTTTTGACTGCCCTCCTATCTAAATGTACCCTTATCTCTTCCAAGGACCCAGATTAAACAGTTGGGCTCCTTAAATTCTCTACCTAGCTAGCCATCTACCAAGTTTGAACTGTTTGGACAGGTATTGCTTTCTCTATTCTACAACAACAATTTAAACATGGCATGGTCCAGATTAAACTGTTGGGCCATCCATCAAATGAAATGAGCAGCAGTACCTCCACATGGTAATCTTGCAAAATAAGATAGCAGTGGCATTTTAACTAGCTACTTTCCTGGCCTTTGGTTTGGGGTTCATTTTCATTGTTTTTTCTGACGAATTGATTTTCTTGCCTTTTGATTATTATTTTAAGGCATACCCTCTTTTCATCTTTTAACTTTCTTTGCCTGTATACAAAATATGGAACCTCTGCAACATGTAGGGATGAACATATTTAGCACTTCCACGATCGATCATGAAAAATGAAACCTATTGGTATAGGAATCTAACAAATTCAAAGCAATTTCTTCTAAAGATAACGATTTTTATGTGATTTGTTGATTTCAGTATCCTCTAGTTTTTGTATTTGGTGCATAACTGTGTAGTTGTGCTTTAAATAACCATGACTCACAAAAATTATCTAAATGGTAAAACACACAGAAAAGAAGAAAATGTACTCTAAAAAATTGCTATTCTCAAGATAGAATAGCTACTGTATACAAAAACTGCAAGAAAAAGGAAAAACATGCTCGAAAACGTTGCTCCTTGAGAGGAACAACAGTTGTCCCTTAATCGGAACAACAAAGGAAACAAGCGCAAAAAAAAATGCGAAAATATTGTTCTTTCAAAAAGGAACAACAAAAAAATGAAGGTGTTGTCTCTTCGAAAGGAAACACAAGAAAACGAAAGTGTTGCTCCATCGGAAAGGAACAACAAAAAAATGAAAGTGTTCTTCCTTTGGAAAGGAACAACAAAAAAATGAAAGTGTTGTTCCTTCGGAAAGAAACAATAGAAAATGAAGGTGTTGTTCCTTTGGAAAGGAACAACAGAAAAATGAAAGTGTTGTTTCTTCAAAAAGGAACAACAGAAAACGAAAGTGTTGTTCCTTCGGAAAAGAAGAACAAAAAAATGAAATTGTTGTTCCTTCAGAAAGGAAAGTCAGAAAATGAAAGTTTTGTTCTATTCCTTCGAAAAAGAACAAAAAAAGAATTAAAGTGTTATTCCTTCAGAATGGAATAGCAAAAAAGGAAAGTGTTGTTCCTTCAAAAAGGAACAACAAAAAAATGAAAGTGTTGTTCCTTCGGAAAGGAAGAGCAAAACGTAAAAGTGTTGTTCCTTTGGAAAGGAACAACAAAACTTGAAAGTGTTGTTCCTTCGGAAAGGAACAACAGCAAGGTGGAAGTGTTGTTCCTTCAGAAAGGAACAACAAAAAATGTAGAAATGTTGTTCCTTCGGAAAGGAACAACAAAACATGAAAGTGTTGCTCCTTTAGAAAGGAACAGAAGAATGACGGAAATGTTGTTCCTTTGGAAAGGAACAATAGGATGCAAAAATGTTGTTCCTTCGAAAAGGAATAGAAAAACAATGAAAATACTGTTCCATCCGAAAAGAACAACAAAATGCAAAAGTTGCAGAAATGCAGAAACATGTACAAAAATTAGTTTACACAAACAAAACAAAAGAACTTATGTACAAAATTTAAAAGAAATCAAATCACTTAATGAACCAAAGGTGAGGAAGAGTTCTCCTCCTCAACCAGAATCTGCATGTCGGAGTCTTCCCGGAGTTGCTCGTATAAGGATTCCCGAGTAAGTGGTTTGTGGTACAATAGAACTCGGTGGCCATTTTCCTTAAAGGTATGTCCTGATCGATAAATGATGATTAAAGTAATGGTGCCATTATCATGTACCTTCTGGATTTCGTATGGTCCCAGCAAGCGAGTCTGAAGTTTCCCTGGAAAATCTTGAAACCTGGAATCATATAGAAGCGTCCAATCTCCTTCGTGGAAGACTTTTTTTTTTATGAGGGTGTTGTACCATTAGGCTCTCTGTTGTTGGATTAATGTGGTATGTTGAAGAGCAGAGAGACTGATTTCATGTAGCTTGTTGATCTGTTGTAGTCTATTAATTTGGGCCTCGTTTAAATCTAGACCGACTTCTTGTTTTGTTCTCAAGGTTTGTATTTCAAATTCTATTGGAAAGATTGGTTCCTTTCCAAATACTAGCTGATATGGTGAATAACCAGGAGTGCTTCTCCATGTTATTCTGTATGCCCACAAGGCTTTCGAATATCTTGTAGCCTAATCGCGTCTGTGTGACACAATGGTTTTTGTCATTATTGCTTCTATTACTTTATTCGTGCTTTCTACTTAGCCATTTGCCTGTGGGTGGTATGGAGTAGTAATTTTATGCTGAATATGATAGTTTTTTAGTGTTGCCACAATTTTATTACCAACAAAATATGATCCTCCATCCATGATTATGTCTCTTGGGAGGCCATGTCACACAAATATCTGGAACAAGAAATGAATGATGGAATCCTTTGTAGCTCTTGGCAGTGCCTCTGCTTCAACCCATTTGGTCACATATTCCATTGCTACCAAAATATATGTTTTATGGTTTGATGTTGGGTTGATTGGACCAACAAAATTGAGTGCCCAATGCTCAAATGGTTCAATGACTAGTTGTGGGTTCAAAGGCATTTCGTCAGACTGTCCAGGGTGTCCTGCTCTTTGGCAACTGTCACAAGCTTGAACAAATTTCTTTGCATCTTTGAAGATTGTGGGCTAATAATACCCTATTTTCAATACTTTGTGACTAGTTCTTCGATCTGCAAAATGTCTGCCACATGGTCTGTCATGACAGGCTTTCAGAATGTCAAAAATTTCATCTTATCGGATGCATCTTCTGATGTGCATATCTGCTCCTGTATGAAATAGGTAGCCCCCAATCCAAGAAAAGTGGGTGCTACACTGGACAATCTGCTTTTGTTCATTGGGAGACAAACGTTTTGGTAATTTACCTACTGCTAAATAATTCGCAACATCAACATACCAATGTGTTTTGAAGGTAACATTGAACAAATATTGATCTGGAAATTGATCATCGACTGCTGCTACGTCCACTGGTTTTGGCATTCGTGAGAGAAAGTTAGTTGCAAGATTTTCCTTTCCAGGTCGGTCTTTTATTGTGATGTCGAATTCCTACAGTAAAATCGACTATCTTGTTACTCTATCATTTGTAATTAGTTTATTTGCTAAATATTTTATGGTAGAGTGATCTGTATATAAAACAACAAGATACCCAGTGATGCAATGCCTAAATTTATTTATAGCATGTATTACAACTAAAAATTATTTTTCAGTAACAGTATAGTTCAACTCAGCAGGAGACAAATTCTTGCTAGTATAATAGATTGCATATCGTTTTTTGTCTTCTTCCTGCCCAAGGATTGCTCCAATAGCTATGTCTGAAGCATCTAATGAAATTTGAAATGGCGAGTCCTAGTTTGGACCTCTAAGCACCGGGGCTATTGAGACAAGCATTTTTAGATCCTCAAAAGCATGGTCACATTTCTCTATCCAAAAAAGGTCAACATTTCCTATTAGTACGTATAGAGGTGCAACTATGTGAGAAAAATGTTCTATAAATCTCCTATAATAACCAGAAAATCCAAGAAAACTAACTCTGTCTCTGTGGTAGGAGTACGTATTAACAACATTTTTTGAATTTTGGCGAGATCTACCTGTATTCCAGCTGCTAAAATATAATGACCTAGGATGAGTCCTTCAGTCATCATCATATAGCATTTTTCATGGCTCAGGCAGAGCCTGGTAGCGATACATCATTGCAACACTTTTTCCATTGTGTCCAATGCTGGGTCGAAATCATCTCCATATGGTGTGAAATCATCCATGTATACTTCGATCCCTTCATTTATTAAATATGAAAATATTCTGAGGATGACCCTTTGAAATGTGGCAGGGGCATTGCATAGGCCAAAGGGTAAAACTCTGTAGGCAAATGTTCCCCAAGGACAGGTAAAAATAGTTTTGTCTTGGTCTTCTAGGGCAATCTGAATCTAATTGTGTCCACTGAAGCCATCCACGAAAGAAAATAATTTCTTTCCTGCTAATGTATCTAATACCTGGTCAATGAAAGGAAGGGGAAAGTGGTCTTTCTGGGTTTTCTTATTTATTTTTTTGTAATCTACACAAATCCTCCACTTTCCATTTTTCTTTGGCACCACTACAAGTGGAGAGACCCATTTTCTATCGGAGATGGGATAAATAAATTTTACATCTAAAAGTTTTTGTAATTCAGCTTTCACAATGTCTTTTAAATGAGGGCTAAGTCTTCTTTAGGGTTGGTGAATCAGTCTTGCATCCTTTTCTATATAAATGTGGCGTGTACATAGCTAGGGATCGATTCCCTTCATGTTTGGATAATCTCATGCAAATGCTTCCTTATATTTTCTCAATAGTTGGATCAACTTCTCTTCTTGTTCAAGAGTTAGGTTATTATTGATGTTTAAAGCTTTTCCTAGCTTAATCTCCACATTTTTGCTATTCGAGACAGAGGTAGTAGGTATCGCTTGATCATGAGTGTCTTTTAGAGGATCTTCTTCTAATTCATGATCAAATATTGCCTCTATCATGTGACATCGTACATGGGATCTAGATTCAACTTGGTTAATAAAGTTGTTAATAAGATCATCCTCTATTTGATCTTTGAACTCGAGGGCATCTTCTATAGTTAATGGGCATCTAAGGTTTTTGGTAAGGTATGATACAGGATGTTTGTTAGTTTTTATTATTGTTACACTTGGCTGGGCTGGAGGGTATGGGGCTAGATTCTTGATATTACTCCCTCTAGTTATGGTCATACTGCCTTGTTGGCAGCTAATGTAAGCATCAACAGTTGCAAGCCAAGGTCTACCTAAAATTAATGGATGTCCATCAAGTCAGTTTTTGAGGTTTATTATCAGAAAGTAGGCAGGATATTCCCAGGAATCAACGAATATCATGACATCATGTAGTGTGCCTTCTGGCCTAACCACTAATCGTTCAGTCAGTTCTAATAAAGTGGAGGTTGGTTCTACTGATGTAATGCCCAGTTTTTGACAGGTGGTGGTTGTTAAGATATTAATTGCGGCCCCTAAATCAACTAAGGCATTTGAAATTTTTTTTCCATTGATTTGTATTGCTACTATTGGATTCCTGGGTCTTCATATTTGACGGGTGCTTCTCTACTTGATAATAGGTCAGATAAGGTGCCAACTACTTGGACTATTTTGTTATTTGTTATTCTCCTCGGATTTTTTATACATAGTTCTTTGATGGTCTTCACATATATTGGGATATCTTGGATGGCTTGGAGGAGTGGGGTTTTTATGTACAGATTCTTAAGTTCTCCCAGAATATCAAAGTCAGGATGTTCTATAGGGCATGGTATACTTAATCATTTTGGGAATGGGGGAGAAGATGTGGTTGCTTGTCATGAGTCTGTTTTTTGACCACATCTTCCTCTTGTAATGGTTGTTCTGTAGGTAACTGATTTTCAACTTGAACATTTTTATCTCCCTCTATCTCTATAATGCGCCCAGATCTCAATTGAAGGTCATTGTACCCCCTTAGATCGGTTCCTAGCTCGGATGTTTCAATTATTTTAATAGATTGGAGAGGTCTATTATTCGGGTTTGGGTTGGGTTGGGCTGGGAGTTGCAGTCTTAAATTGAACATGGGATTTTGTTGTAGTGCTCGCAATGTAGGTCGAGGGAGTGGAATGATTCCTATTGGCTGATCCATCAGTCTTTGCTAGTTTGTCTACTAGGCTTGACTCTGCAAAGTGGGAGGGGACCATTGTGCTGGGTATGAATTTTTTTTCCAATATGGTGGGGCGTAGGGAAAATTTGGCCAATTAGAGTGGCTTTCTTGATTCGGCCATGGCGACGATGAAGGAAATGGTTATTGTGACCAATTTGAGAAGGGAGGTTGATTTTTCCACATTGTATTATGTTGTTGAGCATGATATTGTGGAGATTGGAAAGAAGAAGCTAGATCGAGGAACATACCTGATTGTCGCTGCTGCCATTGACGACATTGATTAAGTAGGTACACAAGTTTTGGTTCTTCTTCCACTTCTTTGTATACCTCTTTCAAACTAGGAAGTGAGGGACAACTTTCTGTAGAGTGGTTTTTTGTACAAATGGTGCAAACTTGAACCACATCTAATGGGCACTCTTTGTGGTTGTGTTTCTTTCTGCATATGGGATAGAATATTGCCAGATTTTGCTCTACCTCTGCTTGTTTTTGTTTGGCTTGCATAATATCGAGCTGCGTTGTCAGAGTTCCCAATATATGAGTTTTGAAAATTTTTAATAAATTTCCAATTTCCGCGCGAGTTATTCCTTCTCTAGAAATCTTGTTGTCCCTTGTAAACCTGTCATGTTTCGCTGGTTTTAGCCTTTTACTTCCTTGTGAGCTCCTGATACATAAATTAATAATGTTAGCAAAATCTTCTTGATAGATGTCTCCTTTTCCCAATATTCAATGTTTCAATGCATTGTTCCTTCATACCTTTAATTAATGTTGTTTTTAATACATTATTAGTTAAGGGTAATGATGCATAAGGAGATCTTTGAAGATTATACTGAAAACATTCAACATATTCCTCTAGTGTTTCATTAGGTCTAATTACCATCTAAAATATTTCGTCTTTTAACTCATTGGATCTACAAGAATCCTAATATTTCTTCTTAAAAGCACCTTTAATCTCATCCCAATCATTTATAACACCTCCACCCAACCCCATAAACCATCGTAAATCAGCTCCTTTTAATTTAGAGGGAAATAGTTTCATATTTTGGGGGTCGGCTGTATAGTCATATCCTCTGCAGAGCACATCGAATTCAAACAAAATTGCATTTGGGTCTTCCGATGTTAGGCCATGAAATGTAGGGATATGCTGGAGAGGAATTGCCTGCATAGGTGCATTGACTACATTATCTAAAATGGGATATTGCAGTGTGGAGGTTTGGGTGTTTGGCTAGTTCTGGGCCATTTGGTCAAATATGTGCCAATAACCTTCTAGGATTTCTAGGAGGGTATTCCTAGGTTGGTTGGATGGAGCAGGAATGGTCTTAACAAGAATGGCCTTAACAACACTTCCTTTGTCTGTCTGGGATGATGAGAGTTCCTAATGTCCGGGGGCATTTTATCTCTTGAGGTTCTTCAAATTCATTCTCGATGATTTTCGCAGCACTTCCCCTATCTAGGCTTCTTAATGGCTGAATTATTCTGAGAGGGGATCTTGGTTCTTCCAGTTTCCCTCGCAATAGTGCCAAAATGTCGAGCAGTAAAAAGGTTCTTTTTCACCTCTATTTACCCTACATTAATTATCAATCTAGGGTCGATTTGTTATCTCAAAGAGTGTACTCAGTGTGAGGTGGTCACATGTTAGAGTAAAGCTAGTAGTATAGTGCTTTTGAAAGAGTGACTAAATACTTGAAACAAACTTCTAAAGGTAATGGCAAGAACTAGAAATACTTGTAACTAAGTCATTCATTTAAAGAACTACAACACTTGATCAGTCAAGGGTACAATAATTTTAAACTCTTACCTTTGTAAACTGATGTAATTGAAAATCAGTTAAGGAAAAGATCATCAACCTGGGAACTGGACAACAACTCTCAATGTTCACTACAGTTTTAGATCATTCTGTGCACACCAAAGTAATGATAATTCAAATAATAGGAAAAGGAACAACAACTAATCTATTTAACAAGCTTGAACATCAAAGTGTTAATCTACTAAAATGATTGAAGCAGTAATTGTAATCTACATGAATTAAGAAATAATGCTTACTTTAGAAATGATTTGAACAACAAAAGGAAATGGGATAACAAACTAAAGGAAGTTATGAAATATTGAACAACAACCTGAATCAAATGTAAATGCTCAACAAACCAAATAAAATATTGCATATAGCACTTCTATATTGAAGGAAACTGTAATCTGAGTTTCAACACAACAATTATTAATCATGGTTATGAAGAAACAACAATTGCGATCACAGTGGAACAACAATCCCAAATGAACCGATAAATACACAATAGTATTGATTTATGAATACAGAACATTGTTACTCTGTAAACGAACAGTAATAGTAATCTGCAAGGAACAGTAATGTTATACAATAATGTCAATCTGTTAAAGGAATGGCGACGTGATATAAATTCAGAATGAACAACATACCATTCTAGTTGCAGAGAATAAACTTACTATGCAAATAGGAACGAGATATAATAGAGCTAATATATGGAATAATAAGGAACAACATATTATTGAACAAAGCGAATAATAGAAATAAAACCACACGCGACTTGGAATCAGAAACTAATGGTACAAGAAGCAAGTGATCTACTAGGGTCGGGCCCTTACCCTCCAAGGACATATCACTATGATTACTCCAGAATCAAAGACAGAACAACAACATAGTTTATATATTAAGCATCAAAACGGAGTTACAGTAATCACTCTTTTAAAGAGAGTCAATGATCAAAGTTTAAGTTACAATAGTGAATTTCATAAAAACAATAATAGTCTGCCCCTTGGGCTAGCAATGTTATCCCTTCTTATAGCAGCCAAGCAGAAATGTCAACAATATAGATAATCTTAAGGTAGCGATCCCTCAGGATCAAAGGATCATGAGGGATTTTCCAGATTGTTATTTCTAAGTTATCTCTTTGTTCTCTTGCGTCGAATTCGTATCTCCTCTTCCTTTCCCTGGCTTATACGCTCCAATCTCGATTGCCTAATTTGGATGCGGTTCCCTGTCAAAGGGATAATAGTTGATTTCATCTTGTCTTTTCCTTTGGAATGGCGATTTTTTGTTTTCCTCTTTTTCTTCATAGGAAATGGTACTTATTAGTCATTTTATGTTGCTCACAAATCTTCTAAAATTTATCATAATCTTTCACCTATGCCTATTTTATAATCCAAAGAAGTTATGAATTTAAGGAAAAGAAAATAAAATAAGTAGTAATTACATACCTTCTCTAATGCTCAACACCTGTACAGAGTGGATACATGGAATGAGATCTATTTTCTCGAAATTTCAAGGATAAAGATTGAAAGAAGGACTGCCAACCTACAATTTCTAAAATATTGTAGAGATAATAAGATCATTTACTTGAGGTTTTTATTTATCTGTTCCCGTCAAAAGATTCTTCTCTTAATTTATCATTCATTTTCTATCCTGATGATGGACCCTCTTTGGGGTTTGAAACGTCGACATAATGAACATAGTACTGTGGATATTCCAAATCATACTGTTCCAGAAAACTACCACAGAAGCTTAAAGTCCAACATAACTTCCCAGCACAGAGTGGGTACATGGAATGACATCTGTTTTCTTGAAATTTCAAGGATAAAGATTAAAAGAAGGACTGCTGACCTACAATTTCTAAAACAATGTAGAGACAAAATATCATTTACTTTAGGCTTTTATTTATTTGTTCTGGTCAGAATATTCTTCTCTCAATCTATCATTCATTTTCTATCAAGATGATGGACCCCCTTTGGCGTTCGAAACATCGACATAATGAACATAGTACTGTCGATAATCCAGATCATATTGTTCCAAAAAACTACCACAAAAGCTTAAAGTCTAACATAACTTCCCTATACAGAGGGGATAGATGGAATGAGATCATTTTTCTCGAAATTTCAAGGATAAAGATTGAAAGAAGGACTACCGACCTGCAATTTGTAAAACAATGTAGAGACAATAAGATCATTTACTTTAGGTTTCTATTTATCTTTTCTGGTCAGAAGATTCTTCTCTTAATCTATCATTCATTTTATGTCCATATGATGGACCCCCTTTGGGGTTCGAAACGTCAACATAATGAACATAGTACTGTGGATAATTCAGATCAAATTGTTCCAAAAAACTACCAGAGAAGCTTAAAGTCTAACATAACTTCCTTGTACAGAGGGGACACATGGAATGAGTTATGTTTTCTAGAAATTTAAAGGATAAAGATTGAAAGAAGGACTACCGACTTGAAATTTCTAAAACAGTGTAGAGACAATACGATCATTTACTTTAGGTTTTTATTTATCTGTTTTGATTGGAAGATTATTCTCTCAATTTATCATTCATTTTCTGTCGTGATGATGGACCCCCTTTGGGGTTCGAAACGTCAACATAATGAATATAGTACTGTGGATAATCCAGATCATATTGTTCCAAAAAACTACCACAAAAGCTTAAAGTCTAAAATTTTTCTTATTTCTATTTCAATTTCCATTCAGAATGATATTTTGCCTTTTAGAAAGATGTTTTCCCTTTCATAAAATTGTAAAATATGTTGATTGTTTTTCCTTTGCTAAACTTGTAAAATAGTTTTCAAAATTTGTTGAACTTGATAATCCTAACCAACCTTGATAGCACTATTCATTGCCAAGTTGACTTGGTTTCCACTAATAGCTATGTATCGTATTTGAAGTATCATATTAAATGCAAGAAACCCTTTAAATCATGTTTTATTCTGTAACTTTTCTTGATTTATTGAGAAAAACCTACCTTAAAGCTTTAAATCATTATATATATTCTTTGCTAGCCTTAATCAAATTTGTTGAACGTGATAATCTTAACCAACCTTGATAGCAATATCCATTGCCATTTAAAGTATCACATTAGAGGCAAAAAACAAATACTTTAAATCATGTTTATTTTCTAATTTTTCTTAATTTATTTAGAAAAACCTACCTTAAAGCTTTAAGCCATATATATATATATATAATTTAGTAAGAAAATATTATCTTATATTTAATATTTTCTTGAGAATGCTTATGTTATGTCAAAATTCATATTTAGCATCTTACTCTAGAATGAATGTTATTTCTCACTCAAATTAAATTTACTATTTTATTATTAATAAATTTATTTTTTACATTAATTTAAGTGAAATATGTTTTCTTAATAAAATGCAAAGAATCATTTTTTTAAGTGTGAAATTAACAATTTTGTTTTTTTGGTTATTAATTTATTTGATTAGATTATTTTATCTCTTCGTTCCATCTAATAGTAAATATGAAATTAGTTAAATTGCACTCCGAATTTTATGTATGTTTTCATTTCGATTTAAATTAGTAATTTAGACATGTTACCTCAAAATGTTTTTTTCTTTTTAAGGTACATTGATTAGATATAGAATAAACATATTTAAAAATAGATATACAGAATAATAATATATTAAAAATCAGCTAATTTCTCTAGGAAAACAAACTTAAAGACATCAACATCGCCACTAACAAAAATATTGGCAAATTGTCTATCCCTACCACACAAGGTAATCAATATAATAGGTTTTTTTGGTCATTTACTAACTAAAGAACATTGAGACATGAAAATAAAATTTTAGGCTTGGCTATAGCATTGGTAAAGGCTGGTCTGATGCCTTTGTCCCTTTCAAACAATACCGTACACTTAAGATCATTTTATATAATACAAAATATACTTAAGTTAATCAATTGATGAGCGACTGACATAAGTGCTTAGAGATTTTGAGGTTTTTTTTAATGTATTTCCAAGCTAATTTTATGATCATAGAGATTTCTTATAAGAAGAAGTTTGACTTATATAAACTAGAAAATTTTCAAGATATTGAGTTTATTTTAAACTTGTAT
Organism: Pinus taeda; assembly: GCA_000404065.3. NCBI lineage: Eukaryota > Viridiplantae > Streptophyta > Pinopsida > Pinales > Pinaceae > Pinus > Pinus taeda. The sequence goes on from APFE031310729.1 coordinate 46,689, forward strand.
TAAAAATATTTTAAGAAAGAGAAATAGTGTGTCACCTCATTCTTATAAAACACTAGAACCTAAAATAATAAAACAATTACGTTATTTTTTTCTATTTTCGACAATTACTCATAAAACAACGCTAAGTTATATTAGCATCAACCAAGCATTATATTCTACAAAGCGAAAGTCTATGTTCTGTGAACCTTTTCCTAATAGTAGTTCATAAATTATTCAATGTTATTCCCAACATTGAATGAGATATGCCAATTGGTTCTCTTTTATACCTACAAATTTATTTGATTAAATTATTTTATCTCCTCATTCCACCTAAACTAATAGTAAATATGAAATTAGTTAATTTGCACTCCGAATTTTATGTATGTTTTCATTTCGATTTAAATTAGTAATTTAGACATGTTACCTCAAAATGTTTTTTTCTTTTTAAGGTACACTGACTAGATATAGAATAAACATATTTAAAAATAGATATACAGAATAATAATATATTAAAAATCAGCTAATTTCTCAAGGAAAACAAACTTAAAGACATCAACATCGCCACTAACAAAAATATCGGCAAATTGTCTATGCCTACCACACAAGGTAATCAATATAATAGGTTTTTTTGGTCATTTACTAACTAAAGAACATTGAGACATGAAAATAAAATTTTAGGCTTGGCTATAGCATTGGTAAAGGCTGGTCTGATGCCTTTGTCCCTTCCAAACAATACCGTACACTTAAGATCATTTTATATAATACAAAATATACTTAAGTTAATCAATTGATGAGCAACTAACATAACTGCTTAGAGTTTTTGATTTTTTTTTTAATGTATTTCCAAGCTAATTTTATGATCATAGACATAAGTCAAGAAGTTTGACTTATATAAACTAGAAAATTTTCAAGATATTGAGTTTATTTTAAACTTGTATTATAAAAATATTTTAAGAAGAGAAATAGTGTGTCACCTCATTCTTATAAAACACTAGAACCTAAAATAATAAAACAATTACGTTATTTTTTTCTATTTTCGACAATTACTCATAAAACAACGCTAAGTTATATTAGCATCAACCAAGCATTATATTCTACAAAGCGAAAGTCTATATTATGTCAACCTTTTCCTAATAGTAGTTCATAAATTATTCAATGTTATTTCAACATTGAATGAGATATGCTAATTGGTTTTCTTTTATATCTACAATGTTATATATATATATATATATCTATTCTTTCTTATTGCAAATTATTTTCCAATTTCTTACATTGATATTGAAGGTGCTACATTTGTTGGACAATACTTGGGAACATGGTATATTTTGATGGTATTGAAGAATGATACTACATTATCCTATCTTACTTTATGATGCTATTCTTGGTTCTCACTTATGTTTTTATTGTTGCATACATGGTCACAAGTTGATGATATCGAAGCTACATTATCTTATCTTTCATATTGATTATGAGTTGTTGTTGTCAGATACTTATGGTACAGATACTAGATGGTGTAGGATAGTTTTTGAAGACCACCTTGGTCTTGTTACCTCACTATAAAGGTATTTTGTCTTGGTTATAAATGTCATATATGTCATTTGATGTAAAGGTCATGTAAATACATATGATGTAATCATTGTTAAATTCAACCATGTATGAACTATTGTGGTCAAGTCATGTAATCCAACCTTTTTGGGTATACGATGTAATTTGTAACCCCACTATGATTAAGGGGTTGATGTAATTTTGAGTCCTTGGTGATAGGAAAAGTCATATTCAGTTGAGGCACAGAGTCATGTACTTCATTGCACATCCCTAAAAAGTTCCATCATGTGGTCAAGGGAAGCATGGTCAGTACTCATAATTCATTCTCAGTAGATCAAATCTACAAAGAGAGAGAAGCATTCATTCAACATTGGTGTTTAGTCAATTTAGTGTCCCAAATTGCTTGCATGAATTGTCAACCATGGTTTGTAGACTGATGAAGTGTGATGCAATATATGTGCTTAGCTAACTTTTCTCTTACTTGGTTGTTTTGTATTTTTATGTTTGTTTTGGGGGTTTTTGTTCTTTGATGTTTAAGAATATACAATATATGAGAGATTTACATGCATATAATGAGTTTTAAAGGAAACGAAAGGTTCCTAAGTTAGTCTAACCTCCTTAAAATGAACCAAGAACCTTTTAACTTGTTAGAACCTAATAAGAAAAAAAAACAAATCATTTACCTTATCCTACCATTTAATCATAATCCATGGATCTAATTCTTAAAAACAAAAAGTGACGCTGATGTAGAAGGTAATTCAATAATTGCATTCATTTAGCCATTCAACCATTAAATTTTGGAATATGATAGAATCAATCTCCTTGAAATGATTTTTTAGAATGTCAAGTGATGCAACTAAGTAATGACCTGAAAATAGAAAAGAAAAGATAACAACATGTAAAACTATAAATATGTTGAGTAAGCTCAATCATTGCATGAATTAGATATTTAACCATTTAAATTAGAATTATCATAATTTCGAAATGGTTTTGAGAACATCTATTAATACAGCTAATTGGCAATTCTATGCTATGAAAATGAGTAACAAACAGTAAGAAGCTAATCAGCTATGTATTCTCATTACATCATTTTTCATTCAATCATTTCTCATACAATATATTAGAACAACAATACTTTCACAATTGTGATTTTATCCTTACACTATTGGTTACAAACTGAAATGAAACAAAATTAGACAAAGAAGACTTGTAGAAAAGAGAGTAATAGAAACTAAACTGAAAACAACAAGTGAAAAAACCTCCTTCAATCTAGGGGCCCTTTGTAACTAATGGATCTGGATGCTAGCTAGTTAAAGATGCACTTTTAAACCATCAATGACAAAACAAAGTTTGTATTATCAAAAAAGCAAAGTCTAAACATAGTATTTAACAAAAGCATGTAATTGCTTCTAGCTTCTAACTACTTCTCAGTTTCATTCTACTGATATTTATAGGAAAATAAAATAACTCTCTAAGAGAAAATCTTGTTAAAGGTGGCTAATCCAAATCTATCATGACTATTTATAAGAAAAATATGCTACAAGTGGCTTAATTCGAATTGTAATGAGACTCTTAAACTTCTGATCAGCTATAGGTGGCTTGATTTGTATTAACTCCTCAACTTTTGATCAGCTACAGGTGGCTTAATCTGAATTAACTCCTCAACAAAACTGTTAGACTCTTGATTAGCTACCAAAGAGAAAATCAAGAGTCCTACTACTACTAGATAACTTATTTGACTCCATCTTTAACCATGACTTTAGGCATGCTTTTCTGTTGATCTGGAACTAGTGAGTAGGATAGAAACCATGTGGAGATGATTCTTGAAATGCCCATGTGGCCCAGTTTTTCATTTGACACTAGTAACCTGCCAAACCATGAGAGTAGCTATAGAACCCATAGTTAGTTGTAGAATAAGTTGTGTTCTGTAGCTAATTTGCAAAAATCTATTAAAATATCAATAACATGAAAATATATAAAATGGTAATCATTTTAGTGCTTTCTTAAGACAAAACCTAGCATTGATCATTGATTGGATCTGTAGCCTTATGAATAAATGAGAGAAAAAGGTGAGAACAAATGTCAAAGGGAAGGTAATTCTGAGGTTCAACATACCCCCACTACAAAGTCATTGCATGTCCTTTTGCAATTTGCCAAAAATGTGAGTTCTTCTTCTCTAATGCATTTGCTCAGACACTTCAGCTAATACATCTATTTTTCTTCTTTGCTTTTCGTTGAAGTGACTGTCATTCTAGGTTTTCTCATAAGAAGCCTATATTTGAGGTTGATGATTGTTCTATTATAATTTTATTCTTTCTTTTCAACTTCCTATTTTCTTATGCCACAGTTCGAGATGCAGAATGGTATTATCATGAATTTCCTTATCCAATTTACTTTGTTCCTTCAAGGTTTCATTCTCCTATTTGATATGTCTATTCAATATCTCTAATTCATAAATTTCCTATTTGAGAGAGTCAATTAGAGGTTTCTTGTGGATTAACATAGGGTTCTAGATTCGTTGAGGCACTTTTCTTATCCTTTGATTCTATATAATCATATATTTGTTGTTGCATTAGGTCTATTCCTGGAGATCTTTTGCTTGGGCTACCTTCAAAATGATGGTCAGGAGAATGATGTTAACAGGAGACTTTTGTCCGGTTTCCTCTTCTAAGTTTATGTACTATGTCCCTTTTGAAAATGTTTTCTTTACCAAACCTCGGAGTCTAGAGCATCTTCTAGGTTGTGGATGACTTACATTCTCCTCCTGTGTAATCTTTTTCTCCTTTCTTATTTTTCCTTATGCCTCGATTTTCTTGTTGATTTCTATCAGTTCTTTAAATATTAATTTTTCATCATCTTTCTATAATGAAGACTCAGGTTTGTCTTTAATAGTTATACCAATCTTCTTTCTTATGCTTCTTCTAACATTATCTTCTTTAGGTGACTGCTCCTTGGAAATGATCTCTAAAGAGGAAATCCTACCAGGTATCTCCTATGCCTTTTAAATGAAACTAAATTAGTATCTTTATCAATCCATGATGGTACATGGTTGTATCTATGAACTATATTTTCATTTGCACATTTGAGGCCATCCTTCTTAGAATATTTAGAAGGAAGAAACAAAGATTGATTTCTTCGTTCTCTAGGAAATTCATCAGTAAACGGATATGGTAGACATACATGCAATCTAATCTCCCCTCACAAGCGATAAATTTCTGTAATATCAGAAGCATTCTCCTCCACTTAATTTTAAGAGCTGAAATGGGAATTCCTTTCCTAAAAACAGAGACATCCATACTTGGGTTCCTAAGTATTACATTCCACGATTCACTTTGAAATTCCTTGTTTTTGAAGCATCTTTCACCATGCCTTGGAAGTTCTGTAGCTTGGTTATGAACTACTCTGTTACTGCAAACTTAATATGTCCAAATTCTACCTTTGTGCCATCAAAATATCTAGCAAATAGGAAATTGGAAAATAATTTGCAATAAGAAAGAATAGATATATATAGAACCTTGTAGGTATAAAAGAGAACCAAAACAGTGAGAAATTATAGAGGATGAAGATTTATTGAAAATTAGATACTAAATAAAAATTCTAAAGTAAAATAATGAAACCCAAAAGGATATAACCTAATCCATAAATTGGTACCATAATAATAACATATTCCAAAATCTAGCATGGTATACATCTATATCTATATATTATATTATATAATATATATATATAATATATATATATAGATATATATATATGAGAGAGAGAGAGAGAGAGGAGAGAGAGAGAGAGAGAAGAGAGAGTTGAATTAGTGAAAGACAAACTAAAATATGTTATGTATATACTACAGGCACACACACATGGGTAACCAAAGTGATATGAACTCTAAAAAAGACTCAACATGGGTAGGGTTTTAAATAACAAAGTATGAACTCAAGGCATAATACTTGTGCATTTACAGAATTTAGATTTTTTTGTTTTGCTCAAAGTCTAGGCTTGTAAGAGGCATTAAACAAATAATCTAACCAATAAAATGTAGATATGACTATATTCAAAATCCCTCGGTAAGGAATTCTTGTTGAACAAAGTTTTTATCACCAAGAAGCATATCAATGAGAATTACATATAGAATTAACACTACACAAAAAGTATTTGGGAAAACCCAAGATTCAAATTAAGAATATAAGATCTATCTATATATATGTATTTCTCAAACCAACAAAAACAAGAACCCTTGAAAACAACAAAGAGTTCTATAACCTTATCAAATCATTTAAAAAAATCTCTAAAGAAAAATGGCTTCAAATAATTACATATACGCGGTGGCCTAAGTATATTAGACTCTCTTCTTTGACTGACAAGAAACTAGTAACTAGTTAATTGAAAGAAAAAAAAACAAATTTCTCCAAGCCATAGCTCATAAGAGGGATTACACTGAATAAACCCTGAATACCATAAATAACCCTAACTACAAATTCCTACAATGAGATAAATTTTTAATTTCATGGAAACAATGAATTAAAAAAATACCCCTTTCAAACTATGAATGACGGTAACAGGAGATAAAAATTTACCAGAAATAATTTCTGAATCACTAAGATTAGTATGTCGTGGTAATGTAGAACCCAAAGAGTTCAAAAATACCATAGGAAAACTATCAATGAAGGTATTCACATGCCATAAAGTGCTAAAAGCAATGAAGAACCCTAAAATGGAGTTAAGTTGCATAATGTTGGTGATGACAAAACAAAATGAGTAATTAAACAATGAAAAAAACATACAAGATAGTAGTCATTGTTTCACAACTAAAGCCTAAAACCATTACCACCATTGCTTAAACATGAACTCATAACAATCATTGATTTGGTATGCCATAGAAACCTTCGTGGGAACACTATAATATAACACGTGGGCGCATGAAAGGTTCTGGAGAATACATATGTAGTATGTTTATAAATTATATTTAAACCAAAGTCCAAAGCTTTCAAAAATTCTACCACATCGTTATCAAGAAGATGATATTAAAGGTTTATAAACAAAGGTCATGGCATAAGTTGGTAACTAAGAGTAGCTAGGTATATGTATAATTATTGGGGCGAGAACATAAGATATATATATGCGTCAATGCTAGGTATGCTAGGTCTTGTATAAACTCAACCATGCGACATTTTTTGTATGTTATAGAGTAATTTTAGTAAATAAAAGAGTTCATTTGAAATATAATCATACATATATGGTTGTATAGTGGTCACAATTATGTATAAGATTTTCAAAATTATGGAATTAATAGGGACCATCTAATTTATGATTAGGTGAAATAAAGAAAAGCACAAATGAAATATGTGATTACTAATGTAATCATTCCAAAAGTATAAGATACAACCAAGTCCAAATATAAGATCAAATTTCTGTTAACAAGGGTTAAACATTTATGAACTATCAAGTAGTTTTAGATAAGACTAAAATAAATGGCATTTTATTGAAGAGAAGAGAATCTAAAATATCGAAGCTATCCAATAGTTAATGGAACAAGAAAATTATAATAGAAAGTAAGATTATTTTTATAATGAATAATAATTAGGGAAATTTGTCTTTCATGTATTAAAATATCTAAAATGACAAGGTTTGGACTTATAACATATCATAAAATTAATAAATTTAAATTATATATATATATATATATATATAGAAATTTTTTTTTATAAATGAAGTATATTACAAGTGGTATCAGAGTTATAGGTTTCAGCAATGGGTCATTTATGAGTCCTAAAAACTAAAACAATTATTTATGTTGTTGATCAGATTATTCAAAGGACTATTAGAAGGTATGAAGTATGGCTGAGGAATATAATGGGGAAAAAAATTCCATAGAATATCTTAAATATTGTGAAGACACTAACATTGAATTAGGAATGATGGGTGAAGGAACGAGTAATGTAGAAAATCAAGAACCTTAATTATTGCAAGTAGAGTGTAGCGTGAAGGCATACTTAGATGACATAAAGGAAAATCATGGAAGGTTGTCCAAAGCTAAGGAATAATAGGAAGATATTAATTTGTATCTATTGACAAAATTGGAAAAGACGAAGTTAATAAGAAAGCAAGATAAAATCATAAGAGAGCTAGAAGTGAGACAACAAGAACATTAAATTCTATAACTGCTAGTAGAAGTGAGTCTCACGAGTTTGATAAGAAAGTAGAATAGAAATATGAAAGAAGTACCTTCATATCTAAGAAGAAGAGGAATACATCTCACTTGCACGGAAAATTCCAAAAGGTTAGGACTCCTACTTTTGATGGTGACTTTGAGGAAGGATCTTAGGCATGATTTATTATTCTCTAAAAATTTTGAGGTCTACAATTATCCAAAGTAATTTAAAGGTAAGATTGGAAACTTACGACCTGATGGGTAAGGAACCCTAATGGTTGGAAGAGAACAATGTTGTTAAAAGAATCAAAAGTAAAAATCTTACTTGGAAACTCTTAAGGAAATAATTTAAAAATAAATATCTAACTGAAAGGTATTTTGATGAAAATGTTAGGGGGTTTCATGAGTTAACATTGGGACAATATACCATGGATGGGTTTGTCAATACATTTTTTAGTTTGCTGAGGTATGTGTCATAGTTAAAAGATGAAAATGCAAAAAGACAAATATTTTTTAGTTGTTTTCCTTATACAAAGAAATAATTGAGTTTGATAAAGCATAAAAACATGGGCAAATTCATAATAAAGGTGAACTTGTGTTTTTCTCAAAATCGGAAGATAGGAGACAACTCAAAAATTCGGTTGGCTAAAAAGAATGAGAATTTCAGCACTAAGAAAATGGGGTTCAAGAAACCCTCTTTTCCAAATACTTCCAAAAGTGACCAAGGATGGAACTATAACAAAAATGTTAATCATCCAAAAAAAATTGGACCAAAAAGCAGACAAGGAGTTGGAACAGGGAATAATTATTTTGTAGAAGTGACCAAAATCACCAATTAAATGTTGGGGTTGCAGCGAAAAGCACTTGTGGAGAGAATATCCACAAAACCCATCAAACAAAATGGGTATGGTGAATAGTCTAGAGGAAGCTTGAATAGTTAATGGCATTTCCTACAATATTCCAAGAATCAATGTAACATTAGATGGAAGACATGCATACCTCTAATCTAAAATGGTAGAAGTCCAAATTAAATTTTTTGAACAAATGTTTCAATATTATTAGAACCTGGATCTACTTTAGTTTATATTTCCTTTTCTACAATTGAAAAGTGTGAACTTAAGAAGGGAGAATAAAGAAAACTTTGGTTAGTACAACTAGCCACACAAAAAAATGGGAATAATTGAAATTAGTAAAAATGTTTATTGAATTTGAATGGAATGAACACTCTACTGATTCTAAATGTTTTACCTTTGGGGTCATATGACGTGTTAATTGCAATGGATTGGTAAGAACCTCATAAAGTAATTTTGAATTGCATACAGAAATATTTCACTTGCATTAATGATGATGGAGAGGATAGGACTTCATGGTTAAGGGGGTGTAAGGAGTTGTTTCGGTCAGGCAAATTTATGCCTTAAAACCAAATAAATGTTCTCACAAATGTTGTCAAAGTTGAGGACTTAGATGAAAAAAAAAAAAAAAAACCATACTTATAAGACTACACTATTATACAACAATAAAAAAATGTGTTTCCTGAGGAGATACCAAGACTACCTCCGAGGAGAGATATAGATTTTACTACTAGTCTCATTCCGAGAGTTGTTCTTGTGTCCAAATCTCCCTATGGGATGAGTATTTTTGAATTAATTGAATTGAATCTTATTAAATTACAAGAGCTATTGGATAAAAATTACATAAGGCGTAGCATGTATCCTTGGGGCAGACCAATTCTATTCATCAAAACGAAATATGGGACAATGAGGCTTTGTATTAACTATAGGCAGCTGAACAAGATGATCCTTAAATACAAATACCATTTATCCCAAATGGACGACTTGTTTGATCAATTCCAAGGAGCATTAATCATTTGAAAAAATGATCTAAGTTAAATATATCATCAAATAAGGATCAAGGATGAATATATACACAAGATAACATTTAGAACAACATATGAACACTATGAATTGTAGTGTTTCCATTTTGACTCACTAATGCACCATCAACTTTCATGTGATTCATGAATAGTGTGTTGATTCCTTTTCTTGACAAATTTATCATAGTATTTTTAGATGATATTCTGGTTCACTCTAAGAGTAAGGAAGGATATGCGAAACACTTGTAGATTTCTCTTCAAAGACTTCGAGAGAATGAGTTGTATTCTACATTTAGTAAGTATTTATTCTATGAAGATAATATTCAGTATTTGGGGCATATAGTGTCTAAAGAAGGGATTGTTATGGATCCACACAAGATTAAAGCCAATATTGAGAGGAAAGTGCCTAAAGATGTAGTTGATGTCGGGTCATTTATGGGGATTAAAGGTTACTATAGAAGGTTTATAGAGGAATTTTATCATCTATTTTATCCTATTATTTCTTTGCAAAAGAAGGGGACGAAATTTGAATTGAATCAAAAGTCATGATAGTTTTGAGAAGTTACCATGGTTATTAACAACTGCTCCATCTTAAAAATAGTTGACCCCAATAAAGAGTTTGTTGTGTGCACAAATGATTATTAAGAAGGATTGGGTGGTATTTTGATGCAAGAGAGTATTGTAATCATTTATGAGTCTATAAAACTAAAGGACCATGAAAAGAACTATGCTACACATGTCCTAGAATCGAAAACTATAATTCATGCCTTAAAAATGTGGAGACACTATTTGATTAGGAAGAAATTTTAGTTAAGGATAGATAATGATAGCCTCAAGTATATATTCAACTAGCCAAATCTAAATTCTAGGCAAGTTAGATGGTTAGCATTTCTCAGTGAGTACAATTTTGAAATTGTACATATTAAAGGCAAGGAAAATAAAATTTTTGATGCTTTAAGCAGAAAACTACAAATATACACACTTTCAACAACAAATTGGCCAATGGATTTGATTAAAAGGATCAAAACAACAATATAATTTGATGGAGAATACTTGTAGATCAAAAGTAAATTGCAAAAAACTAAAGAATTAGGTGAAAATGAAACTAATGTTTTAGTACATAATGTAGATTTATTATTATTTAAGGACAAAATTTACTTGCCTAATGAACCAGAGTTGAAAGCATTTTTGTTAGATGAGTTACATAATAAACTAAAAACTCAGCATCATGGGTATCAAAGGTTGATAACTATGTTAAGAAAGGATTATTATTGGCCAAACATGAAATATGAGACAACAAAATGTGTTGCTAGGTGTTTAGAGTTACAACAATTGAATGATTCTCATGAACATTCAACATGATTGTTGCAACCTTGGCGAATTCTAAAATGGAAATGGGAAACCATATCTATGGATTTCATTATTGAATTTCCAAGGACTAGGAGGTAGCATTACCCAATTACAGTAGTGGTAAAGAAGCTTAGTAAATTTGCCCACTTTATCCTTGACAAAACCACTTTTTAAGATATTAACATAACAATATACTTTATGAAGGAAATAGGCTTCACGGTATGCCCAAGACATTAATTTTAGACCGTGATGCCAAATTCACTTCAAAATTCTGTAAGGGACTATTTGAAGGAATGGGGACAAAGTTGAATTTAAGTAAATCTTATCACCTTCAAACTGATGGGAAAATAGAAATAACTAACTATATCTAAGAGGATATGTTAAGAAAGTATGTTGTGGACATATCAACTAAGTGGGAGTGTTACCTTCACCTCATTGAGGTTTCTTATAATAATGGGTACCAAAATTATTTAAACATGAGTCCCTTTGAAGTACTTTATGGTAGAAAATGCCAAGTACCAATCAATTGGGATCATCATGAAGATCAGTTAGTGTTGAGGCTAGAAATGTTATCATAAATGAAAAATTTACTTAAACAATTCAGACAAAGTTTTAAAGCAACACAAGACCGCCAAAATAGTTATGTAGATTTAAAAAGTCTTAAAAAATAATTCAATGTGGGAGATCATGTGTATTTGAAAGTGAAACCAAATAAAAGCATGTTTAGACTTGGCAGTTATTGTTGGGAAAAATACTAAGAAGGGGGGGGGGGGAGGTGAATGAGTATTTTAAAACTCACTTAAAATTTTCTTTTCTTAATCATAATTATGCACACGAATTTACTAAAATAAAATAGCCTATGTGCATGAATTTAATGTAGACAACAAGCGTATATCTAGTCAACCTAGTTTTTCAATCAATTTACCTTGAACTAGTATGTTAGTACTTCATCAACATTAAATATACAGTAATAATGTGCAATAAGAGCATAGTAAAGCATCACACATAAGAAACACATATGAACACCATGATTTTTATGTGGAAAAACAATGTGGGAGAAAACCACCACTGTTGTCATCTATGTCTTCTTTTATTATTAAGAAAAATTTCTTACAATATTGTATTGGCATAGACTTATACCATCATGTAGACACCCACTTGCAGAAGGATACAACCTTCTCTCATTCTCCAACACCCATCAGAAGGTAACTACAACCCCCTGATCTCGTTTACCGACACCCATTGGAAGGGAGCTCCAACCCCTTGATCTCATTTACTGCACCCACTAGAAGGGAGCTCCAACCCCCTAATATTATTTACCAACTACCACTAGAAGGAAGTTTCAAATTCCTCACTAAACGCTCCAACCCTTAACACCTCCATGGAACACATTTCATAAATTTTCATATTGGATCCACCTAATACAAATCATCACAACTTGCAGGCCACTTTTCATCAAATTTTCAAACTGGACCCACTATCATCATTTAAGCCCAATACCAAATATCAAAACTGAAACTAATAACTTCAAAAAATCACCCAATCATTGAACCAATTGAAGCAACCAATCACTGAACCAACTGAGATACAAATCAATCAACTTATTCCCAAACAACCAAAGTAGTTAAATCACTATAACCAGAATACCAATATCGAACCCAAATAATGCATCAATCATCTAAACTAGCTAAAAACCACGATCAATAAAATATTAGAATATATATGCTATTTTACTTTATCAAACTTGTGTGTATATGCAACTTCCTTGAAGTATCTCCGTGTACATATCTCAAAACGTTGAACCCTAAAACTGAATCACTGTCATTCTAAAACAAACACTGAGTTATACTTTGAACCACTAAATTACTTTGAAATAATCCTAAAACCATCACAGATCTTCAATCACATACAACTAGCAACATCATTTCAATCACTCTTTAATCAATCATTTCAAGCTTCAGACATTAGTGAATCCCAAATCATCAAGTAAGAATTTATTGAAAGACAAAAAAAACATAGCAAGACTTATTAGACTGACCACACATCTTATTCAGCAAAACCCTAACTTAAATATGTTCTTTAGACAAAGCACTTATGCATGTATATGCTCTTTTTAGGAATCAATCCCACACAAATATATGAATAGATACACGACTTACTAACACTAAACCCACATATATACACGCCTTTCGTTTTATGAAACCCATGTATAGATCTTCATAAATACATGACCTACCAACATTAAACTCGTGTATGTACACACCTTTTAGGTTATCAAACTCACATACATATCTACAAATATTGCCTTAAAAATTTGTTGCACATAATATCTCTTATCACTGAGATGTCTTCCCTAGAAGTTATCAAATAAGGAATACTTCGAGGTAACACAAACCTAATCTTTTAGACTCAGGTTCTAGCCAACCTAAGTTCAGAGAGGGCTCTCTCTTTATAATTTAACTTCGTTTTGGGTAGATTTTAGGCTAGTTATTAGTGTTGAAGGTGTTTTGTTTTAATCGAGTGGTGGAATTAAGAAAACAGATGGGAAGAGCAAGTATTCATGCCATTGGGCTATGGAGTCAATCAAGAGTGGCTTAACTCGATCTAATCAATCAATAAGGTAGGAGTTCGTTGGGTAGGCTAGCACAACAAAAGAAAATCTGCAGGTTCAAATGGATGAGGTTGTCCTAACCAGTGTAAAGGGAAATGGAGAATCCTTAACTGGGATTAAGATGAAGAAAGGAGGGATGATCAATAGCAAAGGGAAATTAAGAATTGTTTACTATGGACCAAAGGGGGGCTAAGCTACAGAAGTAAGGGAGCAATTAAGAATTCACACACCAAGATAGTTTAGTAGAAAACATATAGAAAGTAAACAGTTAAAACAGAGAGCACTTAAGCTAATTCTGAGATATCATTCCTTGTTTACATTACAAATTTTATAAGAGACACATATGAATATTCATAACATGAAGATAAAACAATATTTAAACATGAAGAGGTAATACTTATTTGTTCCAGCCGTGCACAAGAATCTAGTGAAATGTCCTTCATATCCAGTAAAACCAGTCGAGTGTCGAGTACAATAGCTCTTTGGATCAATATAAAATGTCTATAGAAATATAATTTAATCAACCCAAAATACTTCAAATGAAGAAGTATTTATCCTAATACTAAGCTGAAATATCTTGAAGAAATATCAAGATTGGCTTTACAAATATCTCAAACTGTTTTACATTAATAGAACTTAAATAAAGGACTTTCAAAACAAATGAACCTATCTGATGCTATTTTTATGGATTTATTGTGAAAAAGAAGAGAAATTTTAATTTGATAGCAACTCTTAAGTGATGATGAGGCATCCCAGTCACTAACTGCTTCCTTCCTTTGTGCATTTTGCCCCAACAATTCTGCAACATTAGCGTCCATTTATGCCTTTGTATATCTCAATCAAAGATTGGCATGTAAAAGGTGAAATAGGATATTGTAGATAAGTATGTTTTTAAGATAAACCTCTCTCTATTTCCCAAAATTCAGCTCCAACTATTCAGAATATTCTCTGCAAAGAGATGTCTAAAACAAGACTTTACACAGTCTGAAAAATAGGCTGTGAAGAAATGCACTTATCTCCCTTTTGGTAATACTTGTGTAAAAAGTGAGATATTTTTTTGTATCCTAACCTTTTAGAAACAAAAACCTCCTCAATTTTCTCAAAATACTTCTTGGATTGGCCACAATAGTTTCTACAAAACTATGACTTAAACAAGAAATGTGTGAAGAATGTACCATTTATGCTTTGATTTCATCTTTTAACCTTAAATTTATATTAATTGTTTTTCACTTTTAATTTCGATAAAATTCATTGTTGCTAGTGAAATTGTTTCATTTCTGATTAACCCTTACTGCGTCCATGTTTACTTTTATTGTTTACTCTTACCACTCTATTTTTTCATCTATCTTCAGCTTGACATGAATCTGTATGATTTGTAATTGTCTTCCCTAATGTTTATCTTCATGCTAGCTGATTTACTTGACTTGGTCTTCAATTTGATACTCTTTAACCCTCATACACTTTGACTGTTCTTTACTGTGTCCTTTTACCTTCAGTGTATATTTTAGGTTTCTACCCTCTATTTCAACAATAAATCATTTAATTCCATGTTTCATTTGCTTGTCTTTTAACTATATGTTTTATTTTCCATCTCTGTCTGAATAGACTTGATAACAGTCTCAGACTAAACAGGTCTTATGACTAGTATTAAGACTGTTTATCCAAGGTTGCAGTCTTTTGATCACATGTAAAATAAAAAAAACTATTAGGAAAATGTTGGGTTGACACGGAGGGTCATTAATGGATTTATCTAGCTTTATAGGTCTATGGATTGAATGCAAAGTGATTTCAGGAGATAAACCATGCTTGAATTGGTTAGAAGAGGCTTCAGGTGGAGTATAAGAGTTTCATAAGTTTACACAATAGAATGGGTGAAGGGCGAGAAAACCTAGGTTCTTGGGGTTTAAACTTTAATGGGCAAACTTTTAAAATATGGCGCAAGCTGCACAGTAGATGATTTTTCAGGTAGTGGGCGGGTGGTAAGAAGTCTGTATCGCACTGCTTTTGTGCTAAAGTGGTTTTGGGGGGAGGTCACCCGATGCCATTCATCAAGCATCATGTAGCGGTGGGGTGAATAGTGAAACCGCCCATATTAGGTGGGTAAAGATTGGCCTTCAGAGGCCGCCCGATATGAGCATTGACCATTAGATCAATAGGGGTCAGATCAGACGGTGATCAAGGTGATGATTTGATATGAAGTTTAATGAAGGGTCCCGATGAGGGTTTAAAGATGGGGGATTAATTAATTGTGGATTAGGAGGCTTAATGACATTAGGGGTTATTTCATTGGCAGGGAAAAATTATTAATTAATCACCAATTGATTAATTAATTTCTTTTATTTGGTGGTGGCTCTTGGTTATTAATTAGTTGTTTATAAACTTAATTAAGCCATTAATTATTCACTAATAAAGTTTATGTTTCAAACTTCGGGGATGGGATATTAAAATAAAGGGGTTTAATAAAATATATGGGAAAGGGGTATTTTTTGGATTTAATATATAAAGTTAGAAGTTAATATGAAATGAAGGTGGAAAAACGAAGTGCGCTAAGCATAATGTGTTTTGAAATTTATTTACTTTTCACATAGAACATTATAACATAGGCTAAGTGCATTTTGTGGGTTTTCTTAAAAAATGGTATCCATGGGGGTGATTACTTTCTAAGGTTTTATCCTTAGGGAAAAGGGGTTTTCTTAGGGAAAACAAGTGAATTATGGAGGGGGTGAATGTTTTTGAGGGGATTTTTAGTACTTAGGACCTATAATTTATTGGGCCAATGGTCTGGTCCCTCCAAAAGTCAGAGAAATGCTTTGATCCCCTTTAGCTTATGGTTTTAGGTGCTTTAAGAATTTTCTTGCAAATTAGTTAAGTGCAAAATGTAATGAATGAGGGAGGTTAATCAATTGACTTTGTGTACTTTAGTAAATTCTCAATTATCATCCATAGTTTAGAAATTTGATGATGAAGGCAAATGATATGATCTTATCTAATCACTCATCACAATTCTGCAACCATTCAACTACTTACCCATCTACTCATCCTACCATTTTTTCTACTCTTTATTAGGGTGCATTTAAGCTGGCAAGCCCTCATCAAAACGTTTTTTTTTCTTTTACAAAAGTAATCTATCTAAGTCTAACCTTGTTACATCCAAGGGTTCATATTAATTAGTTGAGCTCCTTTTATTAACTCTACCTATCTACGTATCTGCTAATATTAAACAGTTTGGTCAGATTTTATTCTCTATCTTTAAAAATGAAATTTAAAACATGAAGTAGCCAAGTTTAAACATTTTGACTATCCATGGATTGTGGCAAAGGTAACAAGCTGCACACAATCTTTTTATTCTACATCAAAGTAAATGGTAGTGACATTTTGAATTGTACACTTTCATGGTTTTTTTCTTTCTTCTTGGGGTTAATTTTTCATCTTTTTTGACTTTTTTCATTCTTTTTGTCCTTTGATTTTTCTTTTAGGACATACCCTCTTTACATTTTTTAATTTTTTTGAGTTTTTGAGCATGGAAAGCATTTGCAGAAAGAAAAGGAATGTACATATGACAGGTTTAATCTTAGCCATTCAAAAATTATAACTCATATTGGTATAGGAACCTAATAAGATCTTCAGAACAAACCCATCTTTTAGCATACATAACAAAACATGAATCAGACATAAATATTATAGATCAAATCAATCCACTATCAATATAGTCATTTTAGATCTATTGGATCTCATCATCAAATTCCTGGGTGTATACTTACCTTCAGATCAAACAATTCATTAATAGTCCATTACATGCACACATGGCTTAGATCTAAATATTCATTAACTATTAATCACTTGCACACCAAGTACTTTAATCTTCATCTCCTTATATAGCTTAGTCCTTTTCCAATAACACAGGTCAAAATCACACTTATGCCAATGGTATTCTTTGATGCGATCAAATATCCATTATTGGGCTTAATACCATTGGTCAATACTATGGTAAAAACCTTTGGTATTTAGAATACCATAGTGCACAAACTATACACACTTTTTCTTCTTCATACCTGTGTATGTAAGTGGAGTTTCTTGACAGAACCCATGTATACTTCTTCAAACTTCATCTTTATCATTCCTTTGTATCTAAAATGATAAGCCTTTGATCAAACTCTCTGTCACATGTAAACACATCCCATTGACATCTTCATCAAGTAGGTTTCCATCAAAATAAAACTCATCAAGTAGGTTTCCATCAAGGACAACACATTAGTCATAATGCCAACAATCTCCCCCTTTATACTTGATGAAAACCACTTTAGTGTTTTGTACCACAACTTGTAGATACCTGTGAACACATCAATCTAAGCACCAAGATTTTAAAACACCATGTTACCTTCCCCCTTTGACATCAAGGGCAAAGGGTTGACCAATTGTTGAACCTCATAATTACCTTCCCTTTGACATTTGTTCTCACCTTTTTCTCTCATTTTTTCATAAGACTATAGATCCGATCAATGATAAATGCTAGGTTTTGTCTTAAGAAAGCATTAAAATGATTACCATATTATATTTTCATGTTCTTGCTATTTCAATAGATTGTTGCAAATTAGCTACAGAACATAGCATATGTTGCAGCTAACTATGGGTTCCGTATGGTAGGTTACAGATGTCAAATGAAGAACTGGGCCACATGGGAATTTACATAATCATCTACACATGGATTCTATCCTACTCACTCGGACCAGATCGACAAAAAAGCATGCCAAAATTTATGGTCAAGGATGGAGTAAAATACCTTATCTAGTAGTAGTAAGACTCTTGATTTTATCTTTCATAGCTAATCAAGAGTATAACAATTCTCTTGAGGAGTTAATTTGGATTAAGCCACTTGTAGCTGATCAAAAGTTGAGTTAATGCGGATCAAGCCACCTGTAGCTGATAAGAAGTTTAGCAGTTTCATTACAATTGGAATTAAGCCACTTGTAGGATGTTTTTCTTATAAATAGTCATGATAGATTCGGATTAGCCACCTGTAACAAGATTTTCTCTTAGATAGTTATGTTATTTTCCTATAAATATCTGTTGAATGAAATCGAGAAGTAGTTAGAAGCTAGAAGGAATTACAAGCTTTTGTTAAATACTCTGTTCAGACTTGGTTTTGTTGATAATACAAACTTTGTTTTGTCAATGATGGTTTAAAAGTGCATATTTACCTAGCTAGCATCCAGCCACATCAGTTGTAGAGGGCCCCTACAATAAAGGAGGTTTTTTCAATTGTTGTTTTCAGTTTAATTTCTATTACACTCTTTTCTACAAGTCTGTTTTCTCTCATTTTTTTCATTTCAATTTGTAACCAATAGTGTATGGAAAAAATCACAACTGTGCAAGTCTTTTTCTTCTGAGATATTGTTTGAGAAATGACTTAATGAAAAATGAAGTAATGAGATTACAAAGAACTGTTTTGTTACTCATTTTCTTAGCATAGAATTGTCAATTAGCTGTATAAATAGATGTTCTCAAAACCATTTCGAAATGATGATAATTCTAACTCAAATGGTTAAATATCTAACTCATGCACTGATTGAGCTTACTCAACACAATCTTAGTTTTACATGTTGTTATCTTTTTCTTTTTCTTTTTCTCTTTTTTTATTGTCTATTTTTAGGTCATTACTTAGTTGCATCACTTTACATTCCAAAAAATCATTTCAAGGAGATTGATTCTATCATATTACAAAATTGAATAGTTGAATGGCTAAATGAATGAAATTATTGAATTACCTTCCCCATCAGCATCACTTTTTGTTTTTAAGAATTAGATCCATGGAATAGGACTAAATTGTAGGATAAGGTAGATGCTCTGTTTTTTTTCTTGTCAGGTTCTAACTAGTTAAAATGTTCTTGGTTCATTTTTAGGAGTTTAGACTAACATAAGAACCTTTCCTTTCCTTTAAAACTCATTATATCCATGTAAATATCTCATAGATTGTATATTCTTAAACATCAAAGAACATAAACCCCAAAACAAACATAAAAATACAAAACAACAAAGTAAGAGAAAAGTTAACTAAGCACATATAGTGCATCACACTTCATCAGTCTACAAACCTTGGTTGATAATTCATGCAAGAAATTTAGGACACTGAATTGACTAAACATTTTGGCGCTTTTATCGGGGAAGTGTAATTAGGTAAACTTATCTCTTACATTAAAAAAAAAAATTATATGTGTAGAGAAAGAGACTCTAGGGGTAGATTCATAGCTAGAGGTAGGAGTTCAATTTCTACAATACCACCTACTCCACCAAGACTAAGAAGAGATACACCTCCTCATATTCCTAGCGATATACCTCCTGAAGTTATAAGGTCAGAAATTCAATCAAGAGGATCTCCTACTTCATCTACTGAGGCAGTCCTAGAGCAAGAAAATCTTGGATATCCAACAGAAGGAGTAGCCTTTTTCACCTCTACAGGGGGAACATATTTTAGTTGAAGAATTAAGAATACCTAGTGGAGAAGAATAAGTATAAACTCTCTTCCACATACCATTGATAGAGGAACAAGAGGAAGAGCAATTAACCTTGCAAGTTCAATCTTATATTAACTCTAAAGAAACTATAATGGAAGAAGAAGGAGAGGATGGATAATTCTCAATGTTTGGAGAAGGAGGAGGTAGAGGAAATAATGGAGAATTCAGAGGAAATAATGGAAGAGGTAGAGGAAATAGGGAATTCTATAATTATTTTGGATTCCCTATAGTTGACGAAGAAACAAATGCTACAATGAAAAATATCTCACCTTTTGTCCTCCCAAAGTTTCCTGGATTAAAAAGTGAAGACCCTAAAACCTTCTTATTTGAATTTGAAGTCTTGTGCATAACTTATGATTATTTACAAGACTCTCAAAAAAATAATTTGTTCCCTTCAACATTGAAAGGAGTTGCTTTAAAGTGGTTCATGGGATTGGTCACTGAGTCTATTAGAACATGGAATGAGTTGAGGAAAGTGCTTTTGGATAGGTATTTGGATTATTGCATGCCTATCAATCACAAGGATGAAGTGTTCAAAATGATGTAAAGAGAGGATGAAAATTTAGAGGATTTAATTGAGATATTCAACTATAACTTAAAAAAAGCAAAAATGGATAACTTAGATCAAAATACTTTAAAAGCACTTTTATTAAAATCCATTAGAGATGAGTGGATAGATATCCTTAACCTGATGGGGAAGGGAGATATCTCTCAACTCCCATTAAGTGACATTGGAGAATTATGTGTTCATCTCTCAAGAGGAAAATCCAAAACTGGGAAAGGTCCAAGAGATCCTTCTCTTGTTAGGGTGAATAAATCTGCAACTGGATCATTGAGTAGGGCAGAAATTGGAAACATGCTTGATAAATTTAAAAAAGATATTCTAGTGAGCCTTAGTGAACATATAGACACCCTTAAGTTACAAAACAAACAGAAAGTCAAGACTCATGCTCTCGCTATTTTCTGTCCCAAATGCAGAAAGAAGCATGCTTTAAGAGAATGCACTTTAGATGCAAAAGTCATAGAAACTTGTGTGATTTGTTCAGAAAACCATGAGACCAAAAGTTGTCCTCCAATCCCTGGTCTTAAGACTATTTTTCAAGAGGAAACAATTTCAAATCCAACATAATCTATTTCCTTTGTCTCTAGAAGACCTTGTCAAGGGAAACAAAATCATGGTTTTAACAACCAAATGTATATGTAACCCCCTCCAAATTGGAATTCTTGGTAGCAACCTTGGCCTCAATCTCAATCTCAAACTCAACCTCGGGCTCAAGGAATACAAAATCCTTATGGAATATTCTCTCCATACTATCAATATCCTCCATCATATCTAAACTATCCTCCCCAACAAATTCCTCAACAAAATCAACAACTCCAACTTCAAAACCAAAACCCTCAACTTTCACTGCCATTTCCACAGAGACAAAAGCAATTACCTACCCAACCATTACCTAACCCCAACAATAAAAATCCTCAGAATACCTATGTGGCGGAAGGACAACAATTTCAAACATGATCACTCCATTAGATCTCAATGATGTCCAATTGAGATCTAGGAGGATATTAGAAAATAAAAAACCTTCTGTAGTTATTCCAGAACAAGACAATTCCGAGGAAGATTCTCTACAAAAAATTAAAATTTTTGAAGGAACATCTCCTCAAAACTAGATTGCTAAAAATGACAAATAGAAAGAACCAATAAACTCAACTCCTATCATGGAGCAACAACCAGTATCCACTTCTACACCTCCTTTTCCAGAATGATTACAAGTTTATAGAGGGGTAGAAAATCATATTATGTTGCCTAATTATGATTTTCTAGATGAATCGAAAAATTTCTATATCAAAATCCGTTTGTTACCAGCCATTAAGGAGATCCCAATTCTAGCTAAAACAATAAAGGAGTTGAGCATGAGGAAACCAGGAAGAAAAACAAAAGAAGTAAAAAGAATTCAGTTATTAGGAAAAATAGCAAACATGATGATGGGAGAAATTGCCATACAAAAATATACAGATCCAGGAAGATCAGTTGTAAAAAAAATATCAATGCAGTTGAAATCCAAAATACATTGATTGACTTACGAGCAACAATAAACATCATGAGCAAACAAACCATGGAACAACTCTAACTTCCAAATCTCCTTTATACACCTATATTACTGCAATTGGCAAATAGATCTGTAATCAAACTAGATGGTGTATTAGAAGATATTTCAGTATCCTTAGACTCTTGGGAGTACCCTATTGATTTTATGATCTTAACCCCAAAGAGTAATTTACCAGGACTGTTTAGTCAATTTAGTGTGTCCTAAATTGCTACATTAATTGTCAATCCGAGATTCGTAAGCTCACGAAGTGTGGCACACTATATATGCAAGATAACCTATTTCTTACTTTTGTCGTTTCTGATTTTTATGTTGTTTTGGGGGTTTTTATCTTTGTTTATGGAATTCCTATTCCTAAATTTCTAGAAGGCAAGTCTAGTTATGAGTTTTAAGGCAATTATGTCCTTTATAATGATTTCCAAAACTTCAAACTTTAGAAGGTCTTAGAACACGCTAGTGATGGAATTAATTCCTAAAAGAAAATGAAAATGTGCCACTATTCTAATCAAACAAACAGTGAACTATTGATCATGAAACCATTATTCCTACTCCTGTCTAATATGCAGAAGAAATGAATTAAACTACTGTATTCAAAGAAATCCAAAAATTGCAAGTAAAGTAAAGCTAAAATCAAATTACATCATCCATATCCCTCGCCAGTTAGTCTCGCTATGGATTTCGGAGGTAATCATCAACAACTTGAGCAATCTGATGTCTAATTGCAGAAAAATAAAACTAATATCAAATTACACACTCATACTTCAATCCCTCGGCAGTAGTCTCACTATAGCTTTCAGAGGTAACTGACAATGATATGAGAAATTTAATATCTAAGCTAACTAATAAAGACAATGAACAAAAGAGAAATAAACAAAACAGAATTGGAATTAAAAGCTAAGAAACGTAAGTCAGCAAAAAGACTGATTCCATGTCATTAGTCATTGTGAAAATTATATGCAAATTCCTGGGTTGCCTACTCTATCCTGAAACATGAACACACTGATCAGCGTTATACAAAGCTTACAAAATCATGAACAACAGTGACATGTTAAAAATATATACACAAATGAATAACTAGAAAACATATGTAGTGAGAATAAAGAAACAATGCATAAAGACTATATAGCGAACAAGGAAAATGAAACATTGGTGTGCAGGGGCCCTCTGCAACCTCAACCAACAGCTATCAATCAAAAATTATGCTTAGAAACAGAGTCTTCTCATATATTTCAGAACGCAGTCACAATAATGAAATTAGTATCACGACACAGTGGGCTTTTTAACGGCAAAATTACATCCGAAAAGATTAATTGCCATGCATATCAGAACGCGTCATTTATAACAAAGACTACATAACTATTTTCTCTGGAAACTACGTGAACAGAGGACACGTGAAGAAAAACGTCCACAGATTTAGCAGCATGGTCGTCAAGATTACGCAATGTTATTGAAAGTGGCTATTGCATCCACATCGTGGTCAACCTACAGATGTGAGTGTGCCTCCAAAGATCTAGAAACAGTCACAAAAATCTTTACGTGCTTGAAACGGAGTCCTGTTGCCGTAGGACTCTCCTGCTTGACCACCGCTTGACCACCGTTGACCACGGCCTTCTTTGACGAATCTAGCTAGAAAAATGGGACCTAACCCATGTCCAAGCCATTTCCAACTTGCCCATGTGGCTTGATTTTCCTGATGACACCTACAATGTAGACTTTAACAAAAATAGTTGCGGAAAGTGACAAGATTCCGTAGTTCATAAGAAAAAATCTAGTTCAAAGAGCAACACAAAGACATAATCAAGAAATCACTTTAAATGCTCTATTATGACTAATATGCAATGATATTGACAGCTTAGGAGGTTCAGGTAAATGGAAATACGCTAGAAAAATGTGTAGGAAAAATGCAAGTTTGGGGCTCAACATACCCCCACTGTGAAGGTGTTGCATGTTCCCATGCAACCAAAATTTTGACTATCCCCCCTTCAAATCATATGCTCTGAAACTTCTGCTAGTACATCTAGCCATCTTCTTCTCTTTCTTGGTGCTACTAGCATCTTGGGCTTCTTCATCAAGCATCTGAATTTGAGACTAATCATTGCTCTACTTATCCTCCTGCACTTTTTGTTTAAT
The DNA here is from genome assembly GCA_000404065.3 of Pinus taeda. Classification (NCBI taxonomy): domain Eukaryota; kingdom Viridiplantae; phylum Streptophyta; class Pinopsida; order Pinales; family Pinaceae; genus Pinus; species Pinus taeda. The sequence goes on from APFE031310729.1 coordinate 70,942, forward strand.
TTCCTATTCTTTTTTTGCCATAGAACAAGATGTAGCATGGTATTATCATGAATGATCTTATCCAGTCTGCTCTTCTCCTCTAATGGTTCATTTTCATGTTTAATATGTCTATTTAGGACCTCTAACTCAAAAATTTCCTGTTTCAGTGACTGGATTTGAGCGTCTTGTGCTGGATGAGGCTGGATGGATGAGGTGCTTGGACCTGTGGCTCTACTTTCCAAGGACTCTATATAAACATACATATCTTGTTGATTCGGGTCTATCTCGAGTGAAGTTTTCCTTGGGCTGACCCCAAAGTCCTGTTGACGAGGACTAATTTCAAAGTCTGGTTGAGAAGGACTTATGTCAACATCTGGAGGACTAGTTTCAATGTTTGGCTGAGAATGAGGTGGGCTACAACCACCTGGAGATTGTTCTGGTGTTCCTCCTCCCAAGTCAATAAAATGGGGTCCTTTTTTTTGTGATTTCCTCCACTTTCCCCTAAGCCTGGTGCTTCTTCCTAAATGTTGTGGGCTAGTTCCCTCTTCCTCAATACTCTGTTTTTCTTTTTATTTCTTCCTGGCTATAGCTGATTTCCCTTGGAGGTGAGTTAGCCTTTCAGACAGTGGTTGGTGGTCCTCTTCTAAGGAAGGTTTTGGTGATTGGTAGACATCCTCTATGTTTCTTTTCCATTTCAATTTCTTTTGCTTTTTATCCTTGGTTCTTTCTAGCTTCTCTTCTTGATTAACTTCTTTGGTTCTACTAATAGGAGGGTCTTGAATTCTCACACCAGTTTTCCTTTTCCTACTCTTCCTTAGTGTACTGCTCTTAGGCATTTCAGGAGGATCTTTAAAATAATTTCTCACTAAAAATCGTTCCCAGGTATCCCTTTTTTTCTTCAATTGGTCTTCAATTAGACTTTTCACCAGCCCATGATGATATAAGTGGGGTTCTATGTCCTCTATATTCTTTTGGACGGTTGTGCACATCTTTTTCAAGCTCAACAATAAAAATTAAGGTAGATTTAGGGTTTGATTCTCTAAAAATTTCATCAATAGTCGGGTATGATACATATACATTGCTCCAAAACGACCTTCACATGTAATGAACTTTTGAATAATCAACAATAAACTGGCCCACTTTTCTTCTAGGGCATGAACAGGAATTCCTCATTTAAATATAGTTACATCCATACCTGGATTACAGAGGATAACCCTCCAAGCTTTCTCGTCATAGCTCTTGTTCTTGAACTAGAATTCTCCTTCTTGAGGGAGTTCTGTAGTAGCTGCTATGGATGCCTCGGTGACTGTAAACTTGAGGTCCCCAATTTCCACCTCTAGGCTGTTAAAAGACCTTGTAAAGGATTTTGTAATCTCCTTATTATAGCCTTTGAACTTTTGAATAAACCAAAGCCAACATGCCATTTTCAATATGTTCTTTACTTACGAGTATCCCTCCATAAACTTGGGCCCTTCTATTTTTTCCCTTAACAACAGACCCATTCTGTCCTTCTGTTCTAATAATTCGTCTGTGTGAGAAGGGTTTAGCGGAGGTGAGATCGCTGGATTAATGGAACTAGACAGGGTTTATGGAGAAAATCAGTGACTGTAAGCGGAAAACAGACAACAGGCAGCAAAACAGAGGACAAGCAGCCGAGGTGAATTCACGGAATAGAGAAGAAACTTATGTGAATGAGGTGGTAATGTAGCCATGGCTTGAATAAAATAGTAGGGGAGTGATGGCAGAATTTTTAAAATGAACGGCTGTGGAGTAGACATAAACACATTAATGAAATGGCTACAAAATCTATGCAGTGGAGGAGAGCCATAATAAAATCATCCACGTCCCATAATTACAGGTGGAGTGTGAAAATGCATCCAAACTTGAGTTAAATCTGAGAATTAATCATGAGGCCGTTGGAAAAATAAATGTATGGTTCATGGAGTAATGTCGTGGAATGGAATGGTTATGGACGCTATCATGCTAATCATTGCATATAGTGGAGCTTGTGATTTAATAACTATGAAAAAATGTGTTTTAAATACCATTTGAAATAAATTTATGCTCATACCTTGGAATTTTTGCCACTTGTTGTCCATAACCTTTGATCAGGTGCCCTTTGTTGATGCCTTTAGGTTTCCCATGTCTTCATAATTTGTCCTCAGCCATACCTGCATTTGATTTTTATTATTTTTGCATATTATCTAACTGCCAATGATGAATGACAGGGTGCTAGCTGCGGAAACACAACTAGCTGCGGAATCAGTTTGCAGCTGCAGAAACTGACTCAACGATCCTATAACTGAATGAGATGGATAAATGATCACTGAATGAATGAAAATGGTCATAAAACTTTTATTAGTGGAATGAATTGAAATGAATGAAATGGAGTGGGATGAAATGAAGTGGAATGGAATGGAAATGAGATGGAGTGGAATGAAAATGAGATGGAGTGGAATGAAAATGAGAAAGAGAGGGATTTCTTTTTTTTTGGAAAATATAGGGCATTAGGAGTTCCTGATTTTTTCCCTGTATTTTCTATATAAGACTACCAATCAGTGATTGGTTTTTAGGCTTATACATTTTTTTTTTGTACAACATAAAATAATAAAGACTAAGCTGGTGGAGAAGAAGGATTCTTCTTCACTAGCCTTATTGTAGAATTATCTTGAAAGATTTTAACAAAATCCTCTTCTGAGAGTGGCTTATGATAGATCTTCAATTAGTGACCATTCACAATAAGAGGAGTTTGAAATTCATCAATGGTTTTGATTCTTACCACTCCATAGCTAAAGACTTTTTCAATCTCATATGACCCAAGCCAATGAGTCTAAAATTTCCCTTTGAAGTCTTTAAACTTGGAATCAAATAGCAATGCCCAGTCTTCTTCTTGAAACTTTTTCTCTTTGATGTATTTTTTATGCCACTTAGCTCTTTGATATTGAACTAGATCAGTTCTTAGGATTGCTTCTGTCTAATCTCATCTAGCTCATTCAACTGCTTCATTCTATGCTTTTGGGCTTCTGATAGATCCATCCCCAACTGAACTACCATCTTGAAGGTTTTGACTTGGAGCTCAATGGGGAGCATGAGTTCTTTCCCATAAACAAGTTCATAGGGAGAATGTCCTGTTGTATTTCTCCATGTAGTTCTGTAGGCCCACAAGGCTTCAGGAAGCTTTTTTGCCCAATCTCTTCTATGTAGATGAATAGTTTTGGTGATGATACTTTCGAGAACTTTGTTTGTAGACTCCACTTGACCATTTGCTTGCGGATGGTAAGGAGTAGATCTTCTGTGCTTGATTTTGTATTCTTCCATCAGCTTTTCCACCAAGTTGGATGGGAATTGACTTCCCTAATATGTCACAATTTCTTTTGGAACACCAAAGCGATTAAAAATATCCTCATAAATAAAAGTAATAAATGAATTTTCAGTAGCAAAAATTAATTCTTTGGCTTCTACCCATTTAGTGACATAATCAGTACATACCAATATATACTTCTTTTTCTTAGATGGTGGATTAATAGGCCCAATGAAATCTAAAGCCCATTTTTCAAAGGGTTCGATGAGCACCTGTGGTTTTAATGGAAATTCATTTGAAAGGGTAGGTTTCCCTACTCTTTGGCAGCTGTCGCATCTTTTGACATATTGTTTTGCATCTTTAAAGAGGGAAGGCTAATAATATCCTAAAGAGAGGATTTTATAGGTTGTCCTTTTGTCAGCAAAGTGTCCACCGCATGGTTCATCATGACATGCCTTGAGGATATCAGGCATTTTAGCTTCCCTAACACATGTTCTGATGACAAGATCTAGCCCTGTTTTAAACAATTTGTTAGAAATCCATGAATATTTTGAACTTTCCTGAATAATCTTTCTTGTTTCACTAGGAAATAAATGTGGAGGTAGTTTCCTTGTAACCAAATAGTTAGCAATATCTACATACCAAGGGGTCTTAGTAGTTACTGCAAATAAATATTCATCAGGAAACTTATCCTCTATACGAGAATCTTCTTTAGTATTCTGAATCCTAGACAAGAAATCAGCTACTGTATTTTGTTTCCCTGGTTTATCCAACACAGTAATATTGAATTCCTGTAAAAGTAGGAGGCATCTTGTAACTCTGCCATTAGTAACAGGTTTTTTCATTAGATATCTAATCGCATAATGATCAGTATGAATAAAAGTTTCATAGCCTGTTATATAATGTCTGAACTTATTGATTGCATGAACAACAGCTAAAAACTTTTTTTCAGGCACAATATAGTTCAACTCAGTGGGAGTCAAATTTTTACTGGTATAGTAAATGGCATAAGGGACTAAATCTTTTTGACCCAACACAGCTCCTAGAGCTATATCTGAAGCACCTGCAGAAATATGGAAAGGGAGCTTCCAATTTGGTCCTCTCAAGATAGGCGCTTCAGATATTCTTGTTTTCAAAGCTTCAAATGATGATTGACAATTAGGATCCCATTTGAATTCACAGTCTTTTGTAAGCAGCTTGAAGAGTGGGGATGCTATTTTAGTGAAGTTTTCTATAAATCTTCTATAATATCCAGTAAATCCTAGAAAGCTTCTAACATCTTTTTGACAATTTGGAATAGGCAACTTGGAGATGACTTCAACTTTTTGATCTATCAACTTTATCCCATCCCTGAATATGATGTCCTAAAACAATACCTTCAGTAAACATCATAAATCATTTTTCATGGCTTAATGAAAGGTTTGTTTCTTTACATCTTACAAGTACTTTTTCCAAATTTTCTAATGCTTCTTTAAATGAGTCACCATAAATTGTAAAATCATCCATATAAACCTCTACACAATCATGGATTAGATCAGAAAAAATTCTTAGTACTGCTCTTTAGAATGTTGCGGGTTCATTACATAATCCAAAAGGAAGCACTCGATAGGAAATAGTTCCCCATGGACAGGTAAATGTGGTCTTATCTTGATCCTAAGGGGCTACCTAAATTTCATTATAACCACTAAAACCATCCAAAAATGAAAAGTACTTTTTGCCTGCTAATGTATCTAATACTTGATCGATAAAAGGCAAAGGAAAGTGATCCTTCAAAGTTTCTTTATTCAATTCCCTGTAATCAATGCATACCCTCCATTTACCATTCTTTTTAGGTACTATAACCAAAGGAGAGACCCATCGACTATCTAAAATTGGATAAATGAAGTTTGTGTTGAGTAGTTTTTGGAGCTCTTCTTTCACTATCTCCCTAAGATTTGAATTCATCCTTCTCTGAGGTTGTCTGATTGGTCTACTGTTTTCCTCAATATAGATATGATGGATGCAAGTCTTAGGATCAATACCTTTCATATAAGTATACTGCCATGCAAATGCAGTAGAATGTTTTTGCAAGATTTTGGTTAGTTCTTCCTATTGTCACTTTACCAAATTTTTGTTGATATTCAATGTTTTACCTGGAGAAATCTCAATGGTAGAACTACCAAAATATTCCATAGAGTAAAGAGACATTTGTTTTTATGATAAGTATTCAATGTTAGAATCTAACTGAAATTGTGTGGGGTCATATTCCGAAGATGTCTCAAAATTTTCTAATGTGTTCAGAATTTTACTATCCTCACTGATTTCAGAAATGGTAAAGACAGGTTGTATAGTGTCCTCATCATCGACCCATTCATTGTCTCCTACATCTGTAATTTCTTTTTTTGGAGGATACAAATTGAATTTGTTTGTCGAATTACCATTAGAAATGTACATATCCCTAGATCTACAACTAATGAAATCATCAGTTGTGGCTAGCGAAGGTCTTCCTAAGATAAGGGGGTGCCCTCCTAGATTATTCTTGGGAGTCAAAATCATGAAATCTACTGGATATTCCCAAGAATCTAGGGAGACTGAAATGTCTTCTAATACACCATCATATTTGATTATTGATCTATCTGTAAGCTGTAGTAAAGTAGGTGTAAAAAGAAGATTAGGAAGTTTAAGTTGTTCCATAGTTTGTCTAATCATAATGTTGATAGCGTCCCATAAGTCGATCAATGTGTTTGGAATTTCTATCCCATTTATATGGGTATTGACAATTGGACTATCTGGATCTACATACTTTTGCATGGTAATTTTTCCCATCATGATATCTACAATTTTTCCTACCAGGTGGATTCTTCTTGTATCTCTTGGTTTCCTTCCTGGTCTTTTGAGACTCAACTCCTTTATTGTTTTTGCTAGAATAGGAATTTCTCTAATGGCTTGTAACAAGGGGATCTTGATACAGACATTCATTAATTCATCTAGAAAATCATAGTTAGGCAACAGGATTTGTTTTTCCACCCCTTTATCAATTTGTAATCTTTCAGGGAAATGAGGTGTGGATGAAGATGCAAGTTGCTCAACTATAGAAGTTGTGGGGGTTGACTTTTCTTTCTCTTTTTGAATGTTTGAGTTTTGAAGAGATGCTTCCTCATTACCCTTATTGACTTTAAGAGAGTCCTTGTTAGAGGTATCTTGCTCTTGGACATCTATAGAAGGTTTTTCTAAAACTCTACCAGACCTGAGTTGTACATCATTGAGAGGAACAATCATATAGGTAGGAAATTGTTGTCCTTCTATCATGTAAGTATTCTGAGGATTTTTATTGTTTGGATTTGGCAATGGTTGAGCTGGAAGTTGATTTTTCTTTTGTTGGAATGAAAGCATGAGTTGAGGATTTGGATTTTATTGAGAATGTTGTTGTTGTGGAAATGGCAATGAAAGTTGTGGAATTTGATTTGGAAGTTGAGGAGTTTGTTGATTTTGGAAAGATGGAGGATATTGATAAAATTGAGTAAATCTCCCATAAGGATTTTGCATCCCTTGTGCCAATTATTGATATGGATTTTTAGGTTGGGGCCAAGGTTCTTGCCAAGGATTCCAATTTGGCAGGGGTTGAAAATTCATAGGGTTGTTAAACCCTTGATTTTGTTGCCCCTGCCAAGGTCTTGTTGCAAAAAAACAAAGAGATTCTACTGAATTTGGATCTTCTTGAAAGAAAAATTTGAGCCCAGGAATTGAAGGACAATCCTTGGTCTCATGATTCTCTGAGAAAATCATACATGTTTCTACAAATTTTTCATCCAAGGGGCATTCCCTTAGAGCATGTTTCTTCCTACATTTCAGACAAAATATGGCTAGAGCATCAGTTTCTGCTTTTTTCTTGTTTTGAATTTTAAGGGTGTCTAGTTGTTCACTAAGACTCATTAGGATATCAATTTCAAATTCATCAAGCATATTGCCAATCTCTGCCCTACTTACTGATCTAGTTGCATATTTGTTTGCTCTGATAAGAGAAGGATCTCTAGGCCGTTTTCCTGTTTTAGATTTTCATCTCGAGAGATGGACACATAGTTCTGCTATGTCATGAAGTGGAAGTTGAGAGATGTTTCCCTTCCCCATCATGTTTAAAATATCTATCCATTCATCTCTAATGGCTTTCAATAAAAGGGATTTCAAGTTTTCCTCATCTAGGTTGTTCATGTTTTCTCTCTTTAAGTTATATTGAAATCTTTCAAGTAAATCTTCCAAGTTTTCATCTTCTTTTTGCATCATTTTGAATACCTCATCCTTATGATTGTTGGGCATACAATAATCCAGGTATCTATCCAAAAATGTTTGTTTCATATCATTCCAAGTCCTAATAGATTGGGTGACTAATCTCATGAACCATTTCAAAGCGGCTCCCTTTAATGTTGAAGGAAACAGTTTGAGTTTTTGAGAGTCCTCCATATAGTCAAGTTCGGCACACGACTTCAAACTCAAACAGAAATGTTTCAGGATCCTCACTTCACAATCCATAAAAGTTGGGGAGGATAGATGGTGAGATGTTTTTAAGTGTTGTGTGAGTTTCCTCATCAACTATAGGGAATCCAAACGAGTTATCTCCTTCCCTATTTCTTCCATTATTACCTCCACCTCCACCATTGTTGCCTCCATTATTTCCTCCTCCTCTACCTCTACCTCTACCTCTGAATCCATCTACTACTTCCTCTATCATGATAGTTTCTTCATAGTCCTCAGAGTCCTCTGGTTCTTCTATTAATGGTGAACGAGGAAGAATTTACCCCTCCTCTTCTTCAGGTGATTCAACTTCTTTGATTATAATATGCTCTCCTGTAGAAGTGAAGAAAGGGTCTTATCCTAGATGAGATTTGGTAGATAGTGTAGGAGAATCCTCTAATTCAGCTGCTCCTTGAATTCCAGGAATCTTAAGGCCAGGAGTAGATGGTGGTGAATCTTGTCTATGCCTTGAAGAAGCTGGAGTTGTGAAAATCGAACTCTTGGCTCTAGCTATAAACCTTCCCCTAGAATCTCTCGCTCTATGCATGTCATTTTTATTTTTATTTTTTTTCAAGTTCGGCTAATAATTCTCTTTCTGATATTCAAGATCACACTAGGTGGAAGAAGAGAGCATACTTAAGAAATTATTGAACCAATAACTCTCTTTTCTGATCCTCCAGATCAAACTAGGTGCAAGAGGAGAGCATACTTCAAGGAGTTATCAATTTTTCCCTTTTTTTTTTTTTTTTAAGAAATTGGCTACGTAGTTACACTTCCCCGGCAACGACGCCAAAATGTTTGGTCAATTTAGTGTGTCCTAAATTGCTACATTAATTGTCAATCCGGGATTCGTAAGCTGACGAAGTGTGGCACACTATATATGCAAGATAACCTATTTATTACTTTTGTCGTTTTTTTTTTATGTTGTTTTGGGGGTTTTTATCTTTGTTTATGGAATTCCTATCCATAAATTTCTAGAAGGCAAGTCTGGTTATGAGTTTTAAGGCAACTATGTCCTTTATAATGATTTCCAAAACTTCAAACTTTAGAAGGTCTTAGAACACACTAGTGATGGAATTAATTCCTAAAGGAAAATGAAAATGTGCCACTATTCTAATCAAAAAAACTGTGAACTATTGATCATGAAACCATTATTCTTGCTGTTGTCTAATATGCAAAAGAAATTAATTAAACTATTGTATTCAAAGAAACCTAAAAATTGCAAGTAAAGTAAAGCGAAAATCAAATTACATCATCCATATTTCAATCCCTCGCTAGTTAGTCTCGCTATGGCTTTCAGAGGTAATTGTCAATGAAATGAGCAATCCAATTATCTAATTGCAGAAAAGTAAACTAAAATTAAATCACAACATCCATATTTCAATCCCTCGACAGTTAGTCTCGCTATGGCTTTCAGAGGTAATTGTTAATGAAATGAGCAATCCAATTATCTAATTGCAGAAACGTAAACTTAAAATCAAACCGCATCAATTCATAGTCTGAACCCTCGCCAGTTAGTCTTGCTATGGCTTTTGGAAGTAATCATCAACAACTTGAGCAATCTGATGTCTAATTTTAGAAAAATAAAACTCATATCAAATTACACACTCATACTTCAATCCCTCGCTAGTAGTCTCGCTATGGCTTTCAGAGGTAACTGATAATGATATGAGCAATTTAATATCTAAGCCAACTAATAAAGACAATGAAAAAAACTGAAATAAACAAAACAGAACTAGAATTAAAAAGCTAAGAAAAGTAAGTCAGCAGAAAGACTGATTCCATGTCATTAGTCATTGTGAAAATTATATGCAAATGCCCGAGCTACCTACTCTATCCTGAAATATGAACACACTGATCAGCATTATACAAAGCTTACAAAATCATGAAGAACAGTGACATGTTAAAATATATACACAAATGAATAATTACAAAACATATGTAGTGAGAATAAAGAAACGATGCATAAAGACTATATAGCAAACAAGGAAAATGAAACCTTAGTGTGCAGGGGCCCTCTCCAACCTCAACCAACAACTATCAATAAACAATTATGCTAAGAAATAGGGTATTCTCATATATTTCAGAACACAGTCATAATAATGAAACTAGTGTCATGGTATAGTGGGATTTTTAACAGCAAAATTACATCCCAAAAGATTAACTACCATGTGTATCAGAACGCGTTATTTATAACAAAGACTACATAACTGTTTTTTCTGGAAACTACGTGAACAGAGGACACGTGAAGAACAATGTCCACGGATTTAGCAGTATGGTCACTGAGATTACACAATATTATTGAAAGCGGCTGTTGGATCCACATCGTGGTTAGCCTATAGATGTCAGCATGCCTCCAAAGATCTAGAAACGGTCAGAAAAATCTTGACGTGCTTGAAACGGAGTCCTGTTGCCGTAGGACTCTACTATTTGACCACGACCTTCACTGATGAATCCAGTTGGACCAATGGGACCTGACCCATGTCCTGACCATTTACAACTTGCCCATGTGGCTTGATTTTCCTGATGACACCTACAATGTAGACTTTAACAAAAACAGCTGCCGAAAGTTGAACCAACTGTGGAAAGTGACAAGATTCCGCAACTCATAAGCAAAAATCTAGTTCAAATAGCAACACAAAGACATAGTCAAGAAACCACTTTCAATGCTCTATTATGACTAATATGCAATGATATTGACAGCTTAGGAGGTTCAGGTAAATGGAAAGAAGCTAGAAAAATGTGTAGGAAAGATGCAAGTTTGGGGCTCAACAAGGACATCCACTTATATTAGGAAGACCTTGGCTAGCTACAATTGATGCTTTCATTAGCTATAGATCTGGTGATATGTATCTCTCTAATGGTAATTCAACTAAGAAATTAACTCTATATCCCCCAGCAAGAACAATCACAGAGATAGATGACAAAGAATGGATTGATTATGAAAATGATATTCAGCCTTTCTTTACTATTTCAACCATTAGTGAAGATAGTCAAATCTTGAATACAATGGAAAATTTTGAATCATCTCTAGAATATGAACATCATTAGTTTCAAGAAAAATCTAATATTAAATATTTGTCATCTAGGCAGATGTCTCTTTATTCTATGGAAGAATTTGGTAGCTCTACAGTTGAAATTTTTCTAGGGAAAACATTGAACATAAACAATAACTTGGAAAACTTACAACAGGAAAAGCTAATCAAAACTTTACAATAACATTCTTCTGCATATCCATGGGAATACACTTACATGAAAGGAATTAGTCCTAATACTTGTATACATCACATCTGCATTGAGGAAAATTGTAAACCTATCAAACAACCTCAAAGAAGTATGAATCCAAATCTTAGGGAAATTGTGAAAGAAGAGTTGCAAAAATTGGTGAATGTAAATTTTGTTTACCCAATTTCAAAAGTCCAGTGGGTATCTCCACTAGTGATTGTGCCTAGAAATAATTGTAAATGGAGGGTATGTATTTATTATCAGGAATTGAATAAATCAACCCTAAAAGATCATTTTCCTTTGCCCTTTATAGATCAAGTGTTAGATACATTAGCAGGTAATAAGTACTTCTCATTTTTGGATGCTTTTAGTGGTTACAATCAGATATAGGTAGCACCTGAAGATCAAGATTAGACCACATTCACCTACCCATGGGGAACTTATGCCTACCAAGTACTCCCTATTGGATTATGTAATGCACCTACAACATTCCAAAGAGTAGTACTAGGAATTGTTTCTGATCTGATGCATGATTGCGTAGAGGTATATATGTATGACTTTACAGTTTATGGGAATACATTTGAGGAAGCATTAGAAAATTTGTAAAAAGTTCTTAAAGGATGTAAGCAAGCAAACGTTTCACTAAGCCATGAAAAATGTTTTATGATGTTTACAGAAGGGATTATTTTAGGACATCACATTTCAGGAGATGGAATTAAGGTTGATAAATCTAAAGTTGAATTCATCTCTAAATTATCAATTCCAAGTTGTCAAAAGGATGTTAGAAGTTTTATAGGATTCACAGGATATGATAGAAGGTTCATAGAAAATTTCACTAAACTAGCATCACCACTCTTCAAATTGCCCACCAAATATTGTGAATTTAATTCGAATCCTCATTGCTAGTTGGCATTTGAGACTTTGAAAGAAAAAATTTCCGAGGCAACCATCTTAAGAGGTCAAATTGGAAACTACCTTTTCATATTTCTACAGATGTTTCAGATACAGTTATGGGAGCTTTATGAGGACAAAAAGATTTGATCCCTTATGTCATCTACTACACAAGCAAGAATTTGACTCCCGCTGAGTTAAATTACACTATAACTAAAAAGGAATTCTTAGTTGTTGTTCATGCTATCAAAAAGTTCATACATTATATAACAGGGTATGAAACCTTCATTCATAAAGATCACTATGCAATTAGGTACTTAATGAATAAACTGATTACTAATGGTAGAGTTACAAGATGATTATTACTCCTGCAAGAGTTCAACATCATTGTTTTAGATAGACTTGGAAAATAAAACATTGTTGATTTCTTGTCTAGAATTAGAATTCAGAATATCAAACATGACACTCCAGTTTAAGATAAATTTCTTGATGAATATCTTTTTGCAGTAACTACTCAAACCCATTGGTTTGCAGATATTGCTAATTACTTAGTAATAAGAAAATTACCTTCACATTTGTTCCCCAAGAAGAAAAGGAAAAGAATTCAAACATTTGCAAATTACTCATGGATTACTAATGAATTGTATAAAATAGGTCCAGATCTCATGATTAGAAGATGTGTTGGAGAAGATGAATGCTTCAAAATCCTTAAGGCATGCAATGATGAACCTTGTGGTGGACGCTTTGCTAACAAGAGGACAACCTATAAAATCCTTCATTTAGGATATTATTGGCCCTCCATCTTCACAGATGCCAAAGAATATGTAAAAAGGTGTGACAACTGTCAAATGGTACGGAAACCTGCTCCTTTAGATGAAATGCCACTACAAACTCAGGTAGTCATTAAACCTTTTCAAAAATGGACCTTGGATTTTGTTGGATCAATTAATCCTCCATCTAAAAAAAAGAAGTAAATTTTGGTATGCACAGATTATGTCACCAAATGGGTAGAGGCTAAAACATTACCTTTTGCTAATGAAAAATCTGTAGTTAATTTTCTTTTTGAGGACATCTTCACTCATTTTGGTTTCCAAGATAAATAGTGACAAATCATGGATCTCAATTTACATCTAAAATGGTGGAGAGACTTGTGGAAGAATACAAGATAAAACATAGGAAGTCTACTCCTTGCCATCCACAACCAAACGATCAAGTTGAATCTACCAATAAGGTGATTGAAGGAATTCTCACTAAGACTGTACAACTACACAGAAGAGATTGGGCAGGAAGGATTCCTGAAGCCTTATGGGCCTACAGAACTACATGGAGGAACACAATAGGACATACTCCCTATGAGCTTGTTTATGGGATGCAAGTCATGTTCCCCATAGAGTTTCAAATTAGAACCTTCAACGTGGTAGTCCAATTGGGACTGGATTTTTGAGAAACACAGAAACATAGATTGGAGCAACTCAATGAGCTTAATGAAATTAGGTAAGATGTAGTTCAAAGAACCATTTTATTCCAACAAAAAAGGGCTAAATGACATGATAAGTATATCAAGGAGAAGAAGTTTCAAGCAGGAGATTGGGCACTTTTGTTAGATTCAAAATTCAAAGATTTTCAGGGGAAGTTTCAGACTCATTAGCTTGGGCCATATGAGATTGAAGAAGTATTTAATAATGGAGCAATGAGAATAAGGAAAATAGTTGAGAGAAATGTGCCTCTTCTTGTAAATGGTCATCGGTTAAAGATATATCATAAGCCAATTTCAAGGGAGATTTTGTCGGAATTTCAAGATGACACTGAGATGAAGTTGCGAAGAAGAATTTTTCTTCTCCACTATGTTCTTGTATATATATATATATATATTATATATATATATAATTATTATATTATAAATATATATATATATATTTAATTAATTATATATTATATTATATTAATATAATATATATTATATTTATAATAATAAACATTTAAAAAAATATAAATAAAAGTGTAAGTCTGAAAACCGATTGTTCATTGGCTTACTTATACAGGAAATACAAGGTGAAAATCAAAGATTTCTGACATCCTATATTTCCTATTTTCTTTCTATAAGAAGTAGTGACATAAAGTTACATTCATTTGCAGTGCCTAATCTGCAAACTCATTTAATTTCAATTCATCTCACTTCACTTTCATTCCCTTTCACTGTTATATTTCATTTTCCTTTCATTACACTCCATTTTCATTTCATTTCACATTCATGTTCCATAGCCATTTTTCATCTTTATCATGTTCTGCACCTAATTCCATTCTGTAGCCAATTTGCTTCTGCATCCATATCTCATTCCGCAGGTCTGTTCCCAACAAATGTTGATTGTAGGGAATTGAAGATTTTTTTTTTTTTTTAAGACTAATATGCTCAGAAGGGTATCTGTGGATCAACATCAAATAAAAACAAAAAACAAAAGGGTTAAGTTCCAAGAGGTAAAAGTGCAAAAATTTATTTTAAAATAGCAAGGTTAGAACATAGAGTATGTATAATATGGGCATTCATATGTTTCCATGACAAATCATCATTTGATTTGATTGCAATCTCTATCATACTGCATATCTGCCACATCATCCATATTCCATAACATAATGGCCCATAATTAACTCCCTCATTGTTTTTAACGACCATGACTACGACATGACATACTTGTGCACATTACTCCAAAACCATTACCATCTAATTATTTCATGCAAACCCGTAGTTCTTTTCACCATACTCGCAGTCAATCCATTTCATAAACCATGAAGGGTAATTCTAAAGGTTAAGGGATTTTGCGTAGCATAAGGCATGGGACTCATTGTTAGATTAGAACTGGTATGAGAAAAGTATGTGGAAGGATACCCACAACTCAAGGAAATTTTGTAGAAGGCTGGATGGCTCAAATTCATCGAAACATTTAATGATTTTCATAAAGAGATCACAAAATCCTTTGCTAGATATTTTGATGGCACAAATGTAGAATTTGGAGATATTAAGTTTGTAGTAACGGAGTCGTTCATAACCAAGCTACAAAACTTCCAAGGCATGGTGAAAGATGGTTCAAAAACAAGGAATTCCTCAGTGAATCATGGAATGTAATACTTAGGAACCCAAGTATGGATGTCTCTATTTTTAGGAAAGGAATTCCCATTTCATCTCTTAAAAGTAAGTGGAGGAGGATGCTTTTGATATTACAGAAATTTATCACATGTGAGGGGAGATTCGATTGCATGTATGTCTACCATATCCATTTACTAGTGAATTTCCTAGAGAACGAAGAAATCAATCTTTGTTTCTTCCTTCTAAATAGTCTAAGAAGGATGGCCTCAAATGTGCAAATGAAAATAGATTTCATAGATAAAACCATGTACCATCATGGATTGATAAAGATACTAATTTAGTTTCATTTAAAAGGCATAGGAGATACCTGGTCGGATTTCCTCATTAGAGACCCCATTTCCAAGGAGCACCAGAGTCACCTAAAGAAGATAATGTTAGAAGAAGCATAAGAAAGAAGATTGGTATAACTATTAAAGACAGACTTGAGTCTTCATTAGAGAAAGATGATGAAAAATTAATATCTGAAGAACTGACAGAAATTAGGAAGCAAATCAAGGCAAGAGGAAAAATAAGAAAGGAGAAAAAGATTACAAAGGAGGAGAACGTAAGTCATCCACAACCTAGAAGAAGGTCTAGACTCTGAGTTTTGGTAAAGAAAACATTGTCAAAAGGGACATAGTACATAAACTTAGAAGAGGAAACCAGAAAAACATCTCCTATTAACATATCTTCTGCACACAGTCCTCAAAATTCTCCTGACCATCATTTTGAAGGTAGCCCAAGCAAAATATCTCCAGGAATAGACCCAATGCAACAACAAATATATGATTATATAGAATCAAAGGATAAGAAAAGTGCCTCAATGAATATAGAACCCTCTGTTAATCCACAAGAACCTCTAATTGACTCTCTCAAATAGGAAATTTATGAATTAGAGATATTGAGTAGACATATCAAATAGGAGAATGAAACGTTGAAGGAACAAAGTAAATTGGACAAGGAAATTCATGATAATACCATTCTGCATCTCGGACTGTGGTATAAGAAAAATAGGAAGCTGAAAAGAAAGAATAAAATTCTAAACAGAACAATCATCAATCTCAAATACAGGCTTCTTATGAGAAAACCTAGAATAACAGTCACTTCAAAGAAAAGCAAAGAAGAAAAATAGATGTATTAGCTAAAGTGTCTAAGTAAGTGCATTAGAGAAGAAGAACTCACATTTTTGGAAAATTGCATAAGGACATGCAATGATTTTGCAGTGGGGGTATGTTGAACCTCATAATTACCTTCCCTTTGACATTTGTTCTCACCTTTTTCTCTCATTTATTCATAAGGCTACAAATCCAATCAATGATCAATGCTAGGTTTTGTCTTAAGAAAGCACTAAAATGATTATTATTTTATATTTTCATGTTCTTGATATTTTAATATATTTTTGCAAATTAGCTATAGAATGCAACTTATTCTTCAGCTAACTATGGGTGCTATATCTACTCTCATGGTTTGGTAGGTTACAAGTGTCAAATGAAAAACTGGGCCACATGGGCATTTCCAGAATCATCTCCACATGGATTCTATCCTACTCACTCATTCCAGATCAACAGAAAAGCATGCTTAAAGTCATGGTCAAAGATGGAGTCAAATACGTTATCTAGTAGTAGTAGGACTCTTTATTTTCTCTTTCGTAGCTAATCAAGAGTCTAACAGTTTTGTTGAGGAGTTAATTCAGATTAAGCGACCTGTAGCTAATCAAAAGTTGAGTTAATACGAATCAAGCCACCTATAGCTGATCATAAGTTTAACAATCTCATTACAATTCGAGTTAAGCCACTTGTAGCATATTTCTCTTATAAATAGTCATGATAGATTTGGATTAGCCATCTGTAACAAGATTTTCTCTTAGAGAGTTATTTTATTTTGCTATAAATATCAGTTGAATGAAACTGAGAAGTAGTTAGAAGTTAGCAGGAATTACATGCTTTTGTTAAATACTATGTTTAGACTTCATTTTGTTGATAATACAAACTCTGTTTTGTCATTGATGGTTTAAAAGTGCATCTTTAACTAGCTAGTATCGAGACACATTAGTTGCAAAGGGCCCCTAGATTGAAGGAGGTTTTTCACTTGTTGTTTTCAGTTTAGTTTCTATTACTCTCTTTTCTACAAGTCTTCTTTCTCTAATTTTGTTTCATTTCAGTTTGTAACCAATAGTGTAAGGATAAAATCACAACTGTGCAAGTCTTGTTGTTCTGAGATATTGTATGAGAAATGATTGAATGAAAAATGATGTAATGAGAATACACAGCTGATTAGCTTGTCACTGTTTTGTTACTCATTTTCTTAGCAAAGAATTGTCAATTAGCGGTATTAATAGATGTTCTCAAAACCATTTCGAAATTATGATAATTCTAACTTAAATGGTTAAATAACTAATTCATGCAATGATTGAGCTTACTCAACATATTTTTAGTTTTACATGTGTTATCTTTTCTTTTCTATTTTCAGGTCATTACTTAGTTGCATCACTTGACATTCTAAAAAATCATTTCAAGGAGATTGATTCTATCATATTCCAAAATTTAATGGTTGAATGGCTAAATGAATGCAATTATTGAATTACCTTCTACATCAGCGTCACTTTTTGTTTTTAAGAATTAGATCCATGGATTATGATTAAATGGTAGGATAAGGTAAATGATTTGTTTTTTTTTCTTATTAGGTTCTAACAAGTTAAAAGGTTCTTGGTTCATTTTAAGGAGGTTAGACTAACTTAGGAACCTTTCATTTCCTTTAAAACTCATTAGATGCATGTAAATCTCTCATAGATTGTATGTTCCTAAACATCAAAGAACAAAAACTCCCAAAACAAACATAAAAATACAAAACAACGAAGTAAGAGAAAAGTTAGCTAAGAACATATATTGCATCACACTTCATTAGTCTACAAACCTCGGTTGACTATTCATGCAAGAAATTTAGGACACTAAATTGACTAAACACCAATGTTGAATGAATGCTTCTCTTTCTTTGTAGATTTGATCTACTGAGAATGAATTATGAGTACTGACCATGCTTCCCTTGAGCACATGATGGAACATTTTAAGGATATGCAATGAAGTACATGACTCTGTGCCTCAACTGAATGTGACTTTTCCTATCACCAAGGACTCAAACTTACATCAACCTCTCAATCATAGTGGGGTTACAAATTACATCGTATACCCAAAAAGGTTGGATTACATGACTTGACCACAATAGTTCATACATGGTTGAATTTAACAATGATTACATCATATGTATTTACATGACCTTTACATCAAACGAAATATATGAAATTTATAACCAAGACAAAATAACTCTATAGTGAGGTAACAAGACCAAGGTGGTCTTCAAAAACTATCATACACCATATAGTATCTGTACCATAAGCATCTGACAAAAACAACTCATAATCAATATGAAAGATAGGATAATGTAGCTTCAATATCATCAACTTGTGACCATGTATGCAACAATAAAAACATAAGTGAGAACCAAGCATAGCATCATAAAGTAAGATAGAATAGTGTAGAATCATTCTTCAATGCCATCAAAATATACCATGTTCCCAAGTATCGTCCAACAGATGTAGCAATAGTATATCAATAACCATGTCTTTGTGAAAACTTTAGCAACATCATTCTCTTGGCCCAAACTCTTCATATATCAAAAACTATTTCATGAATACTCATCCCATAGGCCTCATCCATGACAATAATGTTATCATCAAATAATCATAACGTAAGATAACAACATAGTCCTTAATCATATCATCATGAATATCATCACTAGAGAGTTTTCTATCATCCCATAGCATCAACCATAATTAGAAACTCATGCATCATCATTCAAGAACTTCAACAACATAAGAAGAATCACCATTGAGAAGAATCATTATGTAGTAAGGAATTCTAAAGCAAACCTAATGTCAACAATGCATTATTAGAAGCATAGAAGATGCTCCCCTTGAACCTGTGCTAGCGATTCATTGTTATATCTGATCATATCAACTCATCCATCAGTAAGGTCATCAAAGAAACTTCATCAATTAGTAAATCCATGTCATCAACAACTCATAAAATCCAAAACCACTTCTAAATAACATCAACAGAATGTAACCATTAATCATCAGAACAAGAAATCCAAATAATAATTATGTGAAGAATATTAGAGCCTTTTCCTAAGTTTGCCCCACTATTTCTTCATCATAGCAAAACATATGTGACTGTTCAGTTTAGAACTCATGTATATATGAAACTTGTCTTCATAGGATCCGCGTACAGAAAGTAAAATAATGAAACTTATTAACTTCATATCCCCCTGAGCCTGTATTGTATGTACCTGTTCATTGTTACTACATCATATGCACTGTGAGTAATGCAAGCAATATCTATATAAAAATTAATCATGCGAATCATCATCAAGATAAAACATGTATTCCTCCCTCTGAGATTAGGCATCACTAATCCTAAGGACTTGATAATCATCTTCTGTTCTCATGAGGTCATGTACCTCACATCACTTATGAAATTATCATTAGAAGTATTCTTTTAAGAATAATAGACTGTGATGGGCACCATCTTATTTTACTTTTAGTCTGAATCCTCCTCATATTTGCGATAATTCCATTCTTCAAGCACACATAATTTGTGTTGGCTTCTATATCCTCTTGCTATGACTTTTCCCGTTTCTTCATCCATGACCTTGCACTTGGTTAATGTAAACACAATTATATTTCCTTTATCTTCCATTTGACCTATAGTTAGAATATTCTACTTTAGCCCTTGAACTAATAAATCATCACTTTCTCCTCTATGTTTATTAATTTTGGATGTACGCTTTCCTAGAACTTTTTCTGGAGCACTAGTTCCAAGAATAAAATTACCATATTGGTTTTTCTTGAGAGACTCTATATTACTCTTATTGTTAGGCCCCTATACTACTAGTGTAACCCCTTATTGTTATTAGTACAACCCCCTTATTATATTCTTGTACCCATGTAGTCCTCATATTGTTATTATTGTGCCCTTACATTGTTATTCTTATGTCGACTCTGATTATATTAGGATCCCTTAGACTCTTATATATAGAAAGGAGGTCTTGTCATTTGGACAATCCAAAAATTGTTCATTTGTGTAATCTAAAGGAGGTTTCCCCCTTAAAGACGCTGAATTATAAGGCATTAATCTATCTTTCCTATCTTTTTGTGAGCTTGTTTCATAACATTTGGTATCAGAGTTTTGGATTCTAGGGTTTCACTCCTCCAAAGAGGTCATCATCACATTTTTGCTATAACGTTTTCCTTGCAACGTCTCAGAAGGTAAAAGAAAAACCCATTTGAGATCAAATATTGCTAAATCTTGGATCCAAATTTCAGATCTTGTCTCACTATACTTTTCGAGATATGATTTGAGGAACTTATGGTTTTTCCAAGTTCCATAAATTCATATAAAACAGGTCATCGTGGAATTTGCGCTATAACGTTTTCGATAAAAAGTTTCAGAAGCTAAAAAAAATACCCATTTGTGAAGAATTCAGTATGAACTCGAGATCTAAATTTTAGATCGAGTCTCGCTAATTTTTTGGAGATATAATCTAAGGAAGTTAGGGTTTGTGGAGACCCCCGAATTTCATTCCAAACAGGTCATCTTGGGAAAATCATCATAACGTTCGCTCTGAGCGTAAGATTGAATTTTCATAAGAAGTTACAAAAAGAGGATGGAATGCAGTTTTTTGGGTATCATTTATAGAACCTAAGGTTGAAATTGTGACCCACGGCACATCATACAATTTTTCTCTACTGAACTTGGCTATACTTAGGTCATCATGGGAGATTTGACATAACGCTTCTTTACAGAATCCAATCTTGATCAGACTTTCGGGTTTATAAATAGGACTCAGAGGGCTACTACAGGACAAAATTTTAGAACTTGGAGATATGAAATTAAAAAGTTACAATCGTTTCAAAATCGAGCTCCTAAAATCAAGAAAATGTGATATGAGGAAGTTTGATCACAAGGATCTAGTAAATTGGATATGACAGATGGAGCAATATTTTTATCTACATGAGTTGCAACTGTTACAAAGGGTGCATATTGCAACTTAATATTTAGAACCAGGTCAATTTTTATGGTATAAAGGGCTTTGTTCTCGTAAACCACTTGTTACGTGGTCAATTTTCACGGAGGAAATGATAGCACATTATGAGGATACAAAGAGAAACACCTTCTTTATCCAATTGACAAATCTCAAACAAAAGTGTTCAATGGTAGAGCACATTGAAGACTTTCAAAAACTGAATATAAGGGTAAATGATATTCCAGAGAAGCAAAGGATTGATGTCTTCATAGGATTTTTAAAGGATAACATTCAACATGAGGTTTGTCTTTGGGAACTCGATTCATTGGAGAAGGCATTTAGGTGGGAAAGAAAAATTGAAAGCAAAATTATGGAAACAAGGAATACCACCACTCACGACTATAATTTTTGAAGTGTTTCTTCTCCTAGCCTTCCACAACCTACAAGTTTTACACCACAATAATTAGAACAAAAAAGAGAAAAAGGGCTTTGTTATATTTGTGATAGCAAGTGCACTAAAGGTCATAAGTGTGTTGAGAATAAATTATTTTACATAGAGTATGAATAGGAGGAAGAAAAGGATCAAGAAACATCAAAAGAAGAGGATATACGGCAGGACCCAACCCCAGAGAAAGAAGAAATTAATCTGACCATATCTTGTAAAGCATTGGCAAGAATTACCACTCCTTAAACTCTCAAGATAGGACATATCAAGAAGAAAAAGGTTGAAGAATTGAAAGATCACATCGAAAAAGAAGAAATTAATCCAACCATATCTTGTAATGCACTGGCGAGAATTACCTCTCCTCAAACTATCAAGATAGAAGGACATGTCAAGAAGAAGAATGTTCAAGAAGTGAAAGATCACATAAAACATCAAGAAATTAATCCGACCAGATCTTGTAAAGCATTGGAATACATTACCACTCCTCAAATGATCATGATAGAAGAACATATCAAGAAGAAAAAGGTTGAAGCAGTGAAATATCACATCGAGCATCAACAACAAGTTCTCCAACTTTTAAAGGATAATGCCACTTTGGTGCAGAATCAAATGAAACAATAGGTAGATCAACATCGCAGTGAAAATTTTTATTATGTAGGTGATTGGGTATTTTTATGGTTACATCTCAAGCAAGCTATTTATGAGGAAATGTTGGCAATACTACATGCACTTAAGAAATTACAACCTTAGCCAATGGGAAGACACTTCAAGGTAAAAATGGATCATGATAGTCTTAAATACTTTTTAGAACAAATATTGTCTTTAGAAGAAAAGAAAAAATGGGTCACAAATATGTTGGGTTATTACTTTGACATCATCCACTGAAAAGGGAAGAAAATTTTGGTTGCAAATGCAATCTCAAGAAAGGATGAGGATGTGGAATCATTGTTTTGTGCTATTTCTATTATCCAACCAAATTAGATAAATGAAGCAAGGGATGAATGGAAGAAGGACAAAGAAGTGTGGCCCGACTCATTCAAATGTTGCAGAATATCCCAATTCAAACAATATTGCCATAAATTGAAGAGGAAGGAAAAATCATATTGGAACCTGGAGCAGTCACAGAAACAAGAACCCGACAGCTACAAAATCGATCAATTTCAGAGTATCTCATCAAGTGAAAGAACTTACCCTCTAAAGATTCCAAATGGGAGGACAAGAATTTTATACAGAAGCATCAAGAACTACTCAAGTTGTGAGGACAATACTTTTTGAAGGAGAGGGCCATGTTAGGCCCCTATACTACTAGTGTAACCCCTTATTGTTATTAGTACAATCCCCTTATTGTATTGTTATAACCATGTAGTCCCCATATTGTTATTGTTGTGCCCCATAGAAGCCCACTATTTTTATTATTGTGCCCTTACATTATTATTGTTATGCCGACTCTGATTATATTAGGACCCCTTAGACTCCTATATATACAAAGTAGGTCTTGTCATTTGGATCATCCAAGAATTGTTCATTTATTCAATGTAAAGGAGGTTGCCCCCTTGAAGACGCTGAATTCTAAGGCATTGATCTATCTTTTCTATATTTTTGTGAGATGGTTTCATAACACTTATCTCCAGTCATGTGATGAGAGCATTTAATGTCTATGTACCATTCATCTTCTTGTTCCAATGAGAAAAGTGTAATACCACACCTTATTTGTTCTTCTTCTGATTGCTTGTTATGAGAAACTATGGTAGATCCATCTTTTCCAGGTGTTATGACTTCAATATTCTTAGCTTATTTATTGCCATGTTGTATATATTTGTTCATACGTTCTTTTGCTACATGCCCAAATTTGTTAAAAGCATAACATCTTATATGAGATGAGGAATCATAATATTTCTTCTTCATATTACTTCTATTGCAATCAATGCCTTTGTGACCAAATATATTGTAAGCGAAACAATATCCCTTAAAGTACCTCGAAGTTGAAGATCTTTTTATGAAGCAGTTATTTGCTTGCGATTGAAATCGTCTACTTCTGCAATTAGATGCAACATGCCAATAATTATGACATATAAAACATTCAACATTATTGATCAGAGAAGAGAATCGATTAGAATTGATTAATATTAGGAGTAATTATTTTCTTTGAAGATTCACTCTCCTTGATTTTTAATCAGGTTAACTTCTTATCTCTTTGCCGAGCATTTTAGGTTTTGCATTTTTACCCTTTAAATTCCTTACCTCAGCTTGTGAACTAGATTCTCCTTTAATATTTTTCATGAAAACTGAGACCATATTTAATGGCGGGATGCCTTTGACTACTAAGAATATTATCCAAAATAAAAAATGTTTATCTTTTTCTTCTAATTTACCTTTTAGTATGTTTACCTCAACCTCCATTCTTTAATATTTCTTTTCCTTTTCAAGATACTTCTTCATACCTTTTTCAACCCTTCTTCATTCTTCCACTTGCTCCTTTAATTTGAGAATCTCATCTTTCAACCCATTTTCTTGTTCTTCAAAAGCTTGAAGTAGTTCCTCATTCCGCTTATCTAATTTTCCAAGATCTGCTCTTAGAGAGACGATCTCTACTTCATGACCTTCACAATATTGTTTAGATTCCACAAAAACATTTACTGATTTAATGTTATCCTTGTTATCATATGCCTGTAACTTATCTTTAAGATTAACAACCTTTTTGAAAGGAAGATCAAGTTTTGTTCTAATACCAAAGATTTCTTCTAACCTTCATTCTTCTGAATCAACAACTCCATTTGGCATAATAATGGTTGCTTTCTTGTCATGTTCATTTTATAACACATTTTTAGAGATAAAATTACCTGGTAGTTACCTTGATGAGGAATATTCATTTGGGATTTCTTCACGGATTGCTTGTATCTTATCCCACACTATCTTTAAGGTTGTATAATGCATAACCTTACTTAATTTTGAGTCAGGTATGCTACAAAATATTTCACTCAAAGTCTTACTATTCTTTTTCACTTCTTTGTCTTATGGATGAATCTTGATGTAGCCATTTCATACTAGATACCAAACATCAAGATTCATTAGATTAGACTTCATATTTTCTTTTCATTATTGATAATCATTTTTTCTTAGCATAGGAACATTAGCATTGTCCTTTGTTTAAGACTTGCCTTGATCTTCTACTTCTAGAGGTATAATTTTTGAATCTTTAGAGTGTTTACTTTCACTTTTACCCATGAGTGCAAGTTTATTTGTTTCACTATCATTATCACTATCATTATTGCACAGACAAGGAAATGGATTGAAGTTAGAATAAAATCCCATATCTGATAATTCGTTTTTACCATCTTCTTCATTCTTGATCAATAGAAAGTCGAGTGCTCTGAAACCTGAATATTCGCCGACATCTATAAATGTTACTACATCCAATATACCCCTATCACAGTTTTCTGAATCCCTTCTTTGGGCAAACTTAAGCTGAGTTCTTTGTTCAATAAAAATATCCTTTTCTTCTAGGACATCCTCATTAGACTCATTACTACTTATATCTTCAAATTCCATAAGTAATTGACATTATTGTTTAAACTTACCTTCTTCACCATTTCAAAGACCATCACTGTATTCATGTGTATAAAAACTTCTCTCGTTTTCAAAACATCTCCTATTTATTTTTGCAACTTCTTTCCATTTCTCATGATTTTCTCTATAGGGACACTTAGCAACGTAGTGACAAACTCTACCACAAGCAAAACACTTGAAGGGAATCTTACCTTCGAATCTTCCAATACCTACTTGGAGTTTATTTACAAAGTTTACCTCTTCTTCTTTTGATACATAACCTAATTCTTTATTTTCTTTTCCTTTTGCAGTAGCATTGAATGTGAATTTTTTGATATCTAAGGGACCCAATTTTCTCATTACATAGGCTTTTAGAATCCCATGAAGTTGTACAACAATAAGATTCTTCAACTCCTACATTTCTTCTATGGTAGAAACTTTTGAATCAAGATTAGGAGTTAGAGACTTTAATATTTTTTCATGTAGTGATGATTCTTTTATTTCTTCACCAAGAATTGTCATAGAATTCATGATCACATCTACATTAAGAAAGAAACATGTGATACTTTCATCATTATGCATTCTGAGAGTTTCATATTGAATTCTAAGAGGTTGAAACTTGACACTTTTTACTATGGTGTCACCTTCATATATTTGGATGATCTTGTCCCATATAGCCTTTGCCATATTCAGTTGCATGACTTTGATAAATTTTGATTCTATCAAGCTTCCTAATAGAGCATTGACAACATTTGCATTGGTATCATATTTGCTCTTTTCTGCTTAATCTGTGGGAATGGACGATGGATAGTGATGGCCTCCTTCAACAATTCCCCATACATCTGCTCCAAGTGAGTATAAGTAAGCTCTTTTTCTTACCTTCCAGAAAACTAGATTGGTTCCATTGAATAGTGGTGGCCCGATAGATCTTATCCCCTCTTGATTGCTCATCTTGATGAATCTTCCTTCAAGTGATCAAGATTGTTCCAAAGAACCTTATCTGATACCGATTGTTGGGAAAGATACGTGGGGGGGAGGGTGAATCAATATTTTAAAACTCACTTAAATTTTTCATTTCTTACTCATATTTATGTACGCGACTTTACTAAAAGAAACCAACATATGTACTTGACTTGAATTAAAACAACTAGCATATATCAAGTCAACTTAGTTTTTCAATCAATTACTTTGAACCAGTATGTTAGTGCTTCATTGGCATTAGGTAGAAAGTAGTAATGTGTAGTAAGAGTAGAATAAAACATCAAACATAAGAAACACATATGAACACCCTGCCTTTTAGGTGGAAAACTAATGTGAGAGAAAACCAACACTGTTGTTGTATCTGTCTCATTTTATTATTAATAAAAACTTATTACAATCTTGTACTAGTGTAGACTTATCCCAGCATGCAGACATCCACCTCCAGAAGGATACAACCTTCTCTTGTTCTCCAACACCCACTGGAAGGGAGCTCCAACCCCCTGATCTCGTTTACCAATACCCATTCGAAGGGAGCTGCAAGCCCCTTATCTTGTCTACTAACACCCACCATAAGGGAGCTCCAACCCCATGATATGATTTACTAGCTACCACTAGAAGGAAGAAACAACTTCCTCACTAAAGGCTACAACCCTAAAAACCTTTGTGGACTATGTTTCATAAATTTTCCCACTCGATTCAACTAATACAAAACATCACAACTTGTAGGCCACTTTTCATCAAATTTTCAGACTGGGCCCACTACCATAATATAAGCTCAATACCAAATATCAAAATGAAAACTGATCACTACAACAAATCACTAAATCATTGAACCAATTGAATCAACCAATCAGTGAACCAACTCAGACACAAATCAAGCAACTTATTCTTAAACGACCAAAGCAGTTAAATCACTGTAACTAGAATACCAATACTGAACCCAAACACTACATCAACTATGTGAACCAACTAAAAAGCCCGATCAATAAAATATCAGAATATATATACTACCTTACTTTAGAAAACCTACCTATATATCCGACATCCTTGAATCATACTTGCGTAAAGATCTAAAAACATTGAACCATGAAACTAAATCACAGTCATTCTATAACAAACATTGGGTTATACCCTGTGTAGTGCCCCACTCTAGTTGACTGACAACGATATGAGATTAACCTTGATTTAGCCCTAAGGCCCACACTTTATTATTTGAGGACATGAGGTTGACGACTCAAACACATGACTCTATTATTATTGGTTGTGATATTAGTGGTTGTGACGTTATGTATGATCTCCATTGACATTACGATGAAGATAGCATTAATGGCTATGCCTGTTCTATATTGATTTTATGATGATTGTGGCATGAATGGTTATGTTTTTTATCTATTTGATTTTATGATGTTGATAGCTTTCATGGATATGTATGCTTCCATTAATGTTATGATGATGATATCCATGATGGATGTGTCCCCTATGTTACCTACTTGCAGTAGTTCTAGTTCACAATGAACAATGATGTGAATGACTAGGTGATGGTAATGATGCTATTATGACAATGTCTAACACTAAGAAACCTTGTTACTAATTATTATTGAGTATGGAAGGAAACCACCAGAGGCACTCACACATGACGAGTTGACGACACATGGTTTGATGAAAATTTATTTTATTTTATCCCTAAAATTCTAAGTCGATTTTGAAACCTGTTATATATGTTTATCTATATTCTGATGAAGTGTTAGTGGTTGCAGGCATAGATTAGTTGCTTGGCCGAATGACTCACATGTGGGTGATGGGGTTGTACAAGTGGATGGAACCACATGGGAGGGGTGGGATAGAGTCCCTGATCTCACCCACTAGCACTCTCGCCGTGACTTGGGCTGGAATGGTTGAAACACCTTCGCCTTGAAGATCACGATGCCATGAGGGCATGTCCCAAAGTTGGGACGCTCATGAGGAGTTTACTAGGGGGTGCGCATCAAGGCGGATTCCTTGATCCTCGGCACCATTAGTCTCACTATAGCAGGCAACATAAGAGATGATAATGGTCTATGACGTTGCACTATACCTTCCCGTCGTAGTCACTGGATACTTGAAGGGCAAGTGGTGTGGCACCCTTGGAACTTCATGGGAAATTATTGAAGGGAACGACCAACTTGGCACCCTTGGCATCACAATTAAACTATTAGGTGTGGCGCCCTTGGAACTTCTAGGGAAGTTCTTGAAGGGCACAACCAAGCTTGGCACCCTTGGAATCATTAAAAATAAATAATAATAAATAAATCTAAGGAATGAAAACTAGGTAAAGTTACATCAAGGGTAAATGATGATTAGAAACCAAGGTAATTAAATCAAAAATAAAACTTGGGATAAGGAGGACCATAGGAATAAATAAAATAGAGTACCTTAAAAACTCTACCCTTCCCATGTTGGAAAAAACTAGGTAGATTAGGTGGTTTAATTAGGTAAAAGGGGAAAGACGAACATAATTGTAAGGATAAAGATTAATCCTAAACCAATTAAACCTAATTAAGAAAAGAGGAAGGTGAATTAAAATAAGAAAAATAAATTAAATTTAGAGGAATGTAGAGAAGCTCCATGTGGCATCTACCAACATAAGAATATCCATCTAAGAGATAACCTGAGTTAATTTAGGGAGTATATTGGGGATAAAATATTGACTCATTAATTGACTTCAAGTAATAAACACAATTTAAGGAATAAAAGGGGGGGAATAAAGAGACAACTAGGAGAAGAAATAGGATTCTTGTGAGGTAAGGAAAATATTAGTTTTAAATAAAAAGTTAAGGAAATAATTTTGGGTGACCCTTGATGAGAGAGTGACACATGGGTAGGTGAATAATCAAGCTATTAAATTAAAAAAATATTATAATTATGCATGACATGCCAAGTGTCATCTATGAGGACTCTTATAAAAGAAGGGGCAATCCATGGGAGAGGGGACTTTTTGGAACCCTATTGTTGGATGGATGATAAGATGTCAGAGTAGTGATTATGAAGCTATAGTGAGTTTGGTGAGGTAGAGGATTTTTAGAGAGGGGACTCTTGAGCCAAGGTGTGCTCTCCTCTGCCAGCTAGAGCTTTCCTTCATTGTGCAACCCCATTGCAGCTCGCGGGTTCGCGAGGAAGAAGAGTACCCAAGGAGTAGGTTGGGAGGTTAATCGGTGGGTCGTCATATTCAGATCAAGTGCGTCATCATTCACTCGCAGAAGTGACCAACAACAAGGGAATACCAGTAACAACAGAGCAAGCGGAGCCTCACCTTCTGGTGAACGGTACATATGTGTTACAATATTATTTTGTATGATTTCTTTATGGCCTTAGTTAAATATATGTAAATTTTATGATATGTTCAGTAAAATAGAATTTAGGGATGTGTTAGATAGTGCTAAATAAATTTGAATCCCCAATGTTTTTCTCTTTCGGATGTATTTTATTGTGAATTTTTTAAAAAAAATAAAAATAAAAAAAAATATATATATATAGTACAGAACTGGTCGTTACACTTGGTATAGTGTGAATGTTTGAGATATTAGAATTGGCTCTTTGACGAGCATAACAGATCAATCAATATAACAAATACCTACAATCTGTTGTGTTAGAGAGAGACAAACTTTGTTCTTTTCACCTCGGCAGATGGATTGGAGCATCTTGATCTGAACAATAGAGGATGGTATAGCTGAACACAATAATAGTAGCAATAATCTCTGCAAAGTGCAACTCGGATGATAATGATGGGCTACTATGATTTTAGGAGAGGATATATGTACCACCAAATGAGGATATACGCTAGTTAATCTTTAATGAAGAACATCGTGTAGTATACATGGCACACCATGGTGTTAGGAAAATGAGTGCGGACCTAAAACAACTCTTCCTTTGGAAAGGGATGAAGAAGGACATCGTAAACTTGGTAGCAATATGCTCAGAGTGTCAACGAGTAAAAGTTGAACATGAATATCCAACACGATTATTGTAACCCATGAGATACCAAAATAAAAATGGGAAGTTATATCAATGGACTTCATTGTGGGACTACTAATGACCTCAAGAAGACATGATTCCATATTTGTAGTGGTGGACACGTTGACCAAGAGAGCCCATTTCATACCAGCTAAGACTACATATAAGGCATCGGAAATAGCGAGAGATTTTATTGATAATATTATGAGATTGAATGGAGAGCCTAGAAAGATCATATCTGATAGGGGAGCAGTGTTTACAGGAAGGTTTTAGACCAGTTCCCAAGAAGCCTTGGGAAACCAATTTAACTTCAGCATTGCTTATCACCCCGAGAAATATGGGAAGATAGAAAAGACTAATCAAATCTTCAAATACATGCTTCGGATGTATGTGATGGACCAACAAAAGATATGGAAGAGTTTTTAACCCTCATGGAATTTGCTTACAATTATAGTTATCATAGTTCCATCAAGATGGTGCCATTTGCATTCTTATACAAAAGACCTTGCAAAACACCTCTCAGTTGGGACTGACTAGAGGATTGAGCATTGGTGGACCAGGTTAAGCTCCAGTGGGACAATTATAGTCCCATTTCAGTTACTGGGGAGGATTTCAAGGAGATGCATCACTATTTTCATTACCTATTCCAAGGACTTCGAGACGAAGTCTATGATTAAGAGGGGGTGTATGTAGTGCCCCACTCTAGTTGACTGACAACGATATGAGATTAACATTGATTTAGCCCTAAGGCCCACACTTTATTATTTGAGGACTTGAGGTTGAGGATTCGAACACATGACTCTATTATTATTGGTTGTGATATTAGTGGTTGTGACGTTATGTATGATCTCCATTAACATTACGATGAAGATAGCATTAATGGTTATGCATGTTCTCCATTGATTTTATGATGATTGTGGTATGAATGGTTATGTTTGTTATCTATTTGATTTTATGATGTTGATAGCTTTGATGGATATGTATGCTTCCATTAACGTTATGATGATGATAGCCATGATGGATGTGTCCCCTATGTTACCTACTTGTAGTAGTTCTGGTTCACAATGAACAATGATGTGAATGACTAGGTGATGGTAATGTTGCTATTATGACAATGCCTAACACTGAGAAATCTTGTTACTGATTATTATTGATTATGGCAAGAAACCACCAGAGGCACTCACACATGACGAGTTGATGACACCTGGTTTGATGAAAATTTATTTTATTTTATCTTTAAAATTCTAAGTCGATTTTGAAACCTGTTATATAAGTTTATCTATATTCTGATGAAGTGTTAGTGGTTGCAGGTATATATTAGTTGCTTGGCCGAATGACTCACATGTGGGTGATGGGGTTGTACAAGTGGATGGAACCACATGGGATGGGTGGGACAAAGTCCGTGATCTCACCCACTAGCGCTCCTGCCGTGACTTGGGCTAGAAGGGTTGAAACACCTTTGCCTTGAAGATCACGATGCCATGAGGGCAGGTCCCAAACTTGGGTTGCTCATGAGGATTTTACTGGGGGGCGCGCATCAAGGTGGATTCCTTGATCCCCAACACCATTAGTCTCACTATAGCAGGCAACATAAGAGATGATAGTGGTCTATGACGTTGCACTATACTTTCCCCTCGTAGTCACTGGATGCTTGAAGGGAAAGTGGTGTGGCACCCTTGGAACTTCAGGGGAAATTCTTGAAGGGAACGACCAGCTTAGCACCCTTGGCATCACAATTAAACTATTAGGTGTGGCACCCTTGGAACTTCTAGGGAAGTTCTTGAAGGGCACAACCAAGCTTGGCACCCTTGGAATCATTAAAAATAAATAATAATAAATAAATATAACTAAGGGATGAAAACTAGGTAAAGTTACATCAAGGGTAAATGATGATTAGAAATCAAGGTAACTAAATCAAAAATAAAACTTGGAATAAGGAGGATCATAGGAAGAAATAAAATAGAGTACCTTAAAAACTCTACCCTTCCCATGTTGGAAAATACTAGGTAGATTAAGTGGTTTAATTAGGTAAAAGGGGAAAGAAGAACATAATTGTAAGGATAAAGATTAATCCTAAACCAATTAAACCTAGTTAAGAAAAGAGGAAGGTGAATTAAAATAAGAAAAATAAATTAAATTTAGAGAAATGTAGAGAAGCTCAATGTGGCATCTACCAACATAAGAATATCCATCTAAGAGATAACCTAAGTTAATTTAGGGAGTAGATTGGGGATAAAATATTGACTCATTAATTGACTTCAAGTAATAAACACAATTTAAGGAATAAAAGGGGGGGAATAAAGTGACAACTAGGAGAAGAAATAGGAATCTTGTGAGGTGAGGAAAATATTAGTTTTAAATAAAAAAGTTAAGTAAATAATTTTGGGTGGACCTTGATGAGAGTAGTTGACACATGGGTAGGTGAATAATCAAGCTATTAAATTAAAAAAAATATTATAATTATGCATGACATGCCAAGTGTCATCTATGAGGACTCTTATAAAATAAGGGGCAAGCCATGGGAGAGGGGACTTTTTGGAACCCTATTGTTGGATGGATGATAGGATGTCAGAGCAGTGATTACGAAGCTATAGTGAGTTTGGTGAGGTAGATGATTTTTAGAGAGGGGACTCTTGAGCCAACGTGTGCTCTCCTCTGCCAGCTAGATCTTTCCTTCATTGTACAACCTCATTGCAGCTCGAGGGTCCGCGGGGAAGAAGAGTTCCCAAGGAGTAGGTTGGGAGGTTAATCGGTGGGTCATCGTATTTGGATCAAGTGCGTCATCATTCGCTCGCAGAAGTGACCGGCAATAAGGGAATACCAGTAACAACAGAGCAAGCGGAGCCTCACCTTCTGGTGAACAGTACATATGTGTTACAATATTATTTTGTATGATTTCTTTATGGCCTTAGTTAAATATATGTAAATTTTATGATATGTTCAGTGAAATAGAATTTAGGGATGTGTTAGAAAGTGCTGAATAAATTTGAATCCCCAATGTTTTTCTCTTTCGGTTGTATTTTATTGTGAATTGCTTTAAATATATATATATCTATCTATCTATCTATATATTATATATATATATATATATATATATATATATATATATATATATAGTATAGAACTGGTCGTTACACCCTGAACAACTGAATTACTCTAAAATAATCCCATAACCATCACAGATATTCAATCACATATAGCTAGTAGCATCACCACTCTTCAATCAATCAGTTCCAAATTCAAACAGTATTGTTAAACCCCGATCGTCAAATAAGACTTCATTGGCAAACAACATAAACACAACAAGACAGATTAGACTATTAGACATCTTATTTAGCAAAACCTTAGCTTATATACGCGCTTTAAACAAATCACTTCCACGTGTATATGTGATTTTTAGGAATCAAAACCACATACAGATCTAAATAAATACGTAACTTATCGACATTAAACCCACATATTTACATGCATTTCAGGTTATCAAAACCGTGTACATATCTGCATAGATATGCGACTTACTCACATTAAACCTGCGTATGTACATGCCTTTCATGTTATCAAACCTGTGTACATATATGCAAATATTGGCTTAAAGCTTTGCTGCACATCAGTTCTTCATAACAAACCCATATCTAACCATACATAACAAAACATGTGTCAGACATAAATTACAAATCAAATCAATCCACTATCAATATAGTCATTTTACATCTATTGGATTTGATCATCAAATTCCTGGGCTGCATACTTAGTTTTAGATCAAACAATTCATTAATAACCCATTACATGCACACTCACTTCAGATCTAACTATTCATGAAATATTTATCACTTGCACACGAAGTACTTTGATCTTCATCCCCTTATATAACTTAGCCCTTATCGAGTACCACAGGTCAAAAACACACTTACGCCAATGGTATTCTCTGATGGGATCAAATATCCATTGTTGAGCTCAATACCATGGGTCAATAATATGGTAAAGACCCTTGGTATTTAGAGTACCATGGTACAGAAACTATACTCACCTTTTCTTCTTCATACCCACATATGTACGTGACTTTGCTTCATAGAACCCGCATATAATTCTTGAGACTTCATATTTATGATTCCTCTATCTCTCAACTACTATGCCTTTGACCAAAATCTCTGTCACATGTATACAAATCTTGTTGACATCTTCATCAATTAGGTTGCCATTGAAAGACAACTCATCAAGTAGGTTTCCATTAAGGACAACACATTTGTCAAAATGCCAACAATTATGCTAAGTTATCACCTCGATATTTTGGAGCTTTTTAGGCCTTAGCCAAAATTGGATCAATTTCTTATCAACTTTCCCTTCTAACAAACATAAGAGTTCAGAATTTTTTTCATGTGTTTTTACTAAAGAAGTATGTGCTTTATCTAGCTCATATCATTGATTGGAATTTTATATAGGTGGAACTAGAGGAAGAGTTACTAGTATAATCGCTACATATTTTAGATTAAAGGGTATCCACACTCGACAATAGAGACATATCAGAATTGAAGACTCAGTGGAAACATTTCAGTCCAAAAGAGGCCACTTAGGAGTTGGTATTTGCTTTTAAAGAAGCATATCCTTCTCTATTTTAACAAGTTGGAAGTGTTTGAGTCAAATTATGATCACACACCGGGATGATGTCAAATTCAAGTGGGGGCGAATGTGGTATTCCCTAGCTTGATGTTTTATGTAATTGATTGTGCATAAGTGTGTTATTTTTTGGAATGTTCTAAAAATGAAAGATATTCGAATATTTTTATTATTAGTAATTTATTACTCATAATAATTGATTCATAATTTGTAATTATGATGTTTTGTTTTATAAATAAAGAAATCTAGAAAATTATTTTCTCGGTACTTATGGCTAAAAGAAATGAGGCTGAAATTTGGTGAAATTAATTACTGATGCAAGCCAGCCTGCAATACCTAGGTAATGATGCATCGACCAACCTGCAATACCGGGGATCTCCAACAATATAACAAAATGACTTCAAACAATAACATCGCTACAGGCTCATTGTAAACTATAGCAGTTGAACTTAACCGCACTCAATATTCATGATTCGCAAATTTTTCCATCGCAATAACAAATGAGTTCAACGCTAATTCAATTCTGTTATAATCGATCTCAATCGAATGGGGTTTCGATTTCAGTTATAGGATCGATGCAGACTTCAACGTATTCAACAATCAATCGCCGATAATGATTGCGCCCTTCAAAATCCCTTTGAATTTTCTGTGTAGTGCCTAACACCAGAATTGGTATCGATTTTTTCAAATCGAACCAGCCCAATTTAATTCAGATAAAAAAATGGTTTAATACAAGACTAACACGCCTATAATCTGAAACAAACATCGCTTGTATTTCTCATTTACAAGGATAAACCGCATTGACTTTATGGAACTCTTCTCACCAAAACAAATACGCTAGTAATTATCAACCAGAACGTAATTCAAATGCTTCTCTACTATTTATAGTTTAACAAAACATGCATCAATTCAGTCAACTTTAACAAGAGGAACCAGGTTCAATCTCTACAGACTTTTATGCATAATTTAATATGTCATGCCTTCATCCTCATGGTTCCAAAACCTCTTCATTCATCTGTTGTTCCAAACTTACCTCACAGTTCCATGTTCGATGCGCCTTCAATACTAAACGAATCATCAAATACATTAAGACTGCTGCACAAATTTTACCAAGCCTTTGTGTTGTGATCGTTAATATGATTCAACAAAATGCACAAGAAACGATTCTCCGCAGTTTTATATACAGAACTAGATCATCTATTGTCACTTATAACAACTCAATCAGTGGTAATAATCAACCATATTCCAGCCATGAATCAAACCCATAATTGCACAAAATATTTCATTTATTTGTCAGATTCACAGCAATAACCCACAAAGCCATATAGATGCACAAATTATATAATTCCACACTGTTTTTAGTATTTTTCATAAAATATTTACAAGTAAAATACATTATAATTGACTACATCCAACTTCCTCTATGAGGTTCACTTACTGGTTTTTGAACCATTAGCTCTGCCTCCATCCAAACTCTCGTTCCTCTCCCCCCTTGAGAGCTTTAGCTGCCTCATATATAATTAAGGATATGCTTTACGTAAAGATTTCAACATAAAAGCTGTAAAGCTCTACATGCAATGCATTCACCTAACAAAATAATCTTGAGGCTTTATTCCATCTTTTTCCTTGTTCTAAAATAGAAAAGCTTCCTTATCACTTAATGATCCACATCCATTCCTTTATACCTAAAAGCTCTCCCTATTTCCTATTTTCTCATTTATTTATTTTGGGAACATCTAATTAATCACACAGGCCTAAATATTAAACTCACTTGTAACTTAGGAAAATAATTCTAGAAATTATTGATCCCCTATGTCTATTATTTACAATGATTTCTTTTGGGCTGAATGCTCCTGCATCAATTACCCACCAATAAATCTAGAATCTAATCTAGATGATTAGAGTTTTCTAGAAATTATGTAAGTGTCCATTCAATTGTTTCCCTAAAAGACAGGGGGTTGTATTTAGGAGTGGGAAACATAAGTCATTAATGAGATGATAACTAACTACCACCTATTCGTGAGGTGGAGGTAGTTGCTAAGCACAGATACAGTGGTAGATGAGTAATTCATAAAAATATATTTGTTTTCTTTCTTTTGTCTCATTATGAGAAATAGAGGAGACAGAAGAGAACCAAGTGTGAAGAAAGAAAGAAAGTATAAAAGAGAACTTGAATATTGATAAACTATAGATACATGCATGAATTTAAAAGCCACTTTAAACATATAAAGAAATTTGAAAGGATAGTGAGATATAGGAGATTAGAAACTAAATAATGATTCTATAGTAAATTAATGAAAACCCAAAAGAAAATAAATAAATACAAAATTGGTACCGGAATAATAAAATATTCCAACCTACCATGGCATACAATATATATAGCTGAATTAGTAAAATGAAAGTGTGTGTACACACAGGTAACCAAATAGGTAGGAATTCTAAAACTAAATTGAACAACCTACATATCAATCTATGGTAGGGTTTTAAATAACAAAGTATGAACTTGGTGAGTGTTTATGCATTAGTAAAATTTAGATTATGTCGTTTTTCTCAAATTCGATATGTGTAAGAGGCATTAAACAAATAATTTGACATATAAAACATAGATATGACTATATTAAAAAACCATTGGTAACAAATTCTTGTTATTATTGCCAAGAAGCATATCAACAGGAAACACATATAAGCTATGACTGCACACAAATAATTTGGGAAAACCCAAGATTCAAATTAAGAACAAAAGCGCTTATATTATTATATATTATATATATATATATAATTAACATGTAGTTCTAAAACCAACAAAAAGAAGAACGCTCGAATGCAAAAAATAGCTTTTAACCTTATCAAATTCTTAGCAAGAAGATTTGAAGCAAAAGGGTTTCAAATAATTACCAACAAATGGTGGCTTGAATATGTTAGAATCTCTTCGTTAATGACTGAGAGACCAATAACTGGTTAATTAAAAGAAAAAAAGTAAATTTCTCCAAGTCGTAGCTCATTAGAGGGATTACCTTGCAAAAACCTTGAATATCATAAATAATCCTAACCACATATTCTTGTACAAATATAAGTTGTTTAATTTTATGAAAACAATGAATAAAAATAATACTCATTTGAAACTACAAATGAATGTAATAGGAGATAAAAATTTAATATAAATAATCTTCTAATCATTGAGATTTGTATGTTGTGGTAAGGTCGAAGTCAAAGCATTTGAAAATATCATATGAAAATATTCAATGGAGGTATTCAACACCATAAATTGCTAAAAACAATAAAAACCTGAAAATGGAGCTAATTTGTACAGCTGAAAAACTTTAGCGCCCACAAAACAAAATGAGTAATCAAAAAGAAAAAAGAACATATGAGATAGTAGTCATTGTTTCAAAACTAAACCCTAAAACTATTACCACCATTGATTGAATACAAACTCATACCAATCGTTGATTTGGTAGGTGAGAGAAAGCTTTGTGGAAGTGTTATGATCTAACACATGGATGCATGAAAGGTGATGGAGAATATATATGTAGCATCTCTATGAACTACATGAAAACCAAAGTCCAAATCTTTAAAAAAGGATACCACATTGTTATTGAAATCACGGTATTAAAGGTTTATAAACAAAGGTCATCACATGAGTTCGCGACTAAGACTAGCTACTTATAAGTATTGTTGGTGAGACCATAAATCATATGTATGCATAAACACTAGGTGTGTTAGGTCTTCTATAAACTCAATAATTCAACATTTTTTTGTATCTGATAGAGTAATTCTAGTTAATAGAAGAGTTCATTTGAAATATAATCATACATATATATGGTTGTATAGTGGTCACAATTATGTATAAGATTATTAGTTTTATGGAATTAATAAAGACAATCTAATTTATGATTAGGTGACATAAATAAAAGAACAAATGAAAGATGTTCTTACTAATATAATCATTCCAAAATATAAGATAAAGCCAATTCTAGATATAAGATCAAATTTATGCTAATAAGGGTTAAACATTTATGAACTATCGAGTAGTTTTAGATAAAACTACGATAAGTGAAAATTTATTTAAGAGGAGAATTTGGAATATCAAACCTATGAATAGTTAGTGGAACAAGAAATTATAATATTATGATAACTTATAATGAAGAGTAACTAGGAAAATTGTTTTCTTTGTATATAATATCTAAAAGGTTTGAACTTATAACAATTCACGACGTTAATTAGAGTTGAGTTATTATATATATTATATATATATATATATTATATATAATATATATATATTGTATATTGAGGTGTATTAAAGTTTCCAACCGAATCACCCTCTGCTTGGATTCCTCAAATAGATAACCCCCACCATCATAGGACTATAAAATTGCTAACTTGTATTAAATACTTTTTAGCTCTTCTTCCTCACTATTCATTTTCGGGGATGCCCAAGCAATAGATTTAGATTTGACCTTCTTCAATTTTTTGGTGAATTTTAGACCCCCACCAACCCTCATCCTCTAAAGAAAAAGCAACCCATTTTTCAGCGACCAAGGGATAGAGCGAGGCATCCTTCAGCCAAGTTGAACAAAATTTAAAAGAACTATTACGTTTGCGCTAATCCCCCTTCAATTCCAAAAAATAGAATGATGATCAAATTCACCACCCTTCCCAACCCACTAGAAATATAGAGGAACATGATCTATCAAAAGGAATCAATATATATGCCTAGCGATCCTTGTTTCCCCAACACTTTTATTTCACCGAGTGGGGTCATGTTTTGCCTAATGCCAGCTCCCATATCTACCCACTTTCACTGAATTACCTAGGTAAAAATTAGATGAGTTCTACTAGGACATGGCTCAACCTACTAGATAATCGTAAGGAAATGAAATTGACAAAACAAGGCCTTACTGATTTCCCTTAGGTGCTACAGGACCCCTATGTGCTAACCAATCACTCCAGGTGCGAGATCCTTGAGCTAACTTGATTTTTCACTAAACTAGAGCCTTAGTCTCTCCCATGAAAATGCCTCCATGTGACTGGAACACTCCAATTGCTACCCACGACTGCTTCCCAATGACTGCAACCATTTTTTCTTAGTTTTGTAATAGCGACCCCGAGATCTAAGCAAATTTTCAGGGCTAGGGTCCAAACCTCTGCCCAAAGCTTAATGAAATTTCCAAAAATGATAAATAACATAGAGACAAAGCCTCTAACACAAAGCTTAATCAAGTAATTGACCTAGCCGAATCTAACCATGAGAGTCATTCCATTAAACACATTGAGAACATAAGATCTATAGGTCATGAATGGATATCTAAACATAGATATCTTAAACTTATTTGTGGTTTACCAAGAAGGACTAATGCTCCTTCTGAATAGCTACAATAACATCATTAGGTCATGCATTCATTAACCATTAATTTATTAATTAAATGTGCTAAGAGCCTTAACTTGGGTCTGTCATGAAACAATGCTTATAACCAACATATAACTAGATAAATAGCTATGATAGAACAACCATTAAAACCACATAATAATAAGTACATCTACTCATAAGCTATAATAAGGAACTTAGCTCTTATTGAAATATGGAAAAGAAAACCAATTTAGGGACTTCTACATACCACCTGATCATAGATTGGGATGAACCAAATATTTCTTTCAACCAATCATCCCTGTCCCATATTCCGAGAATGAATGTAGGAAATCATGGGTTAACTAATCCATAATCAACTAAGGGAATATGGAGGTTAAACCACCTCCACCCTAACACTACTGTAATCTCACCTAAACCTGTCTCGAGATCACAAAACCAAAATCGAGCTTGGATGCCTCAGAATTATTTCACTATCCCTTCAGGAAATTTCTTGTGTCCACCCACTTGTTGAGGGCTTCCTGGAGAAAAACATATCGACCCCCAACCCTTGGGATTTTCCTAAGACCACCTCACCCATATCCAAAACCTTCGAAAAATACAAAGCTCAACCAAGAATGAATCCCATCACACCATGACTATCCAGAAATGGCAAGGAAATGCTAAAACCACTATCAAAACATGACAAAACCCATGTCAATGACCGAAAATGAACCAAATACACACATGCGCTTACCATGCATGAAAAAACCAACTAGGAAATCATACATGCAATTTATTACCTACTAGTACTCTCGCCGAAGCCACTTGATCCAACCTTTCATTGCTTGATCCTTGGTTTCCTTTACTTTCCTTTACTTTCCTTTGCCTTCCTTTTCTTCCAGCTACTTTCTTGCTTTCCTTCTCCTATTGGTTCTATTCTCCTCTACGAGAGTAATTTAAAAAATAAACTGACAAAAGGCCGATAAAAGTTGTGAACGGATCCTCACATGCAACCTATGACCTCTCACCTTCCTTTTCTCCTATTTAACATTATTTTTTTAAATAAAATGGCAATAATGATTTTTTTTCTTTTCAATGCTTTTACCAATTTCCCTTAGCAATAATAAACAAGTGATGCACACTAATATGCTTTGCCCAACATTCAACTTGGAATATGTGTCCCATGACCATGGTCTTATTTTGCCTTTATTAAATTTATTACATGGAGTTTCAACCTAGGATTGTTACAGATCCCTCTCCCTTAGGGAAATACTGTCCTTGGTGTTAAATGACACCTACAACTACCAGAACCAATGAAAAACCAAAACATACTGCACATCAAGCTTTACAACCCACCACGTTGTAGTATTTACAATGAAAAACCTACTCAAAAGAAAAAACCATCATGACAAACATGACAACATGACAACCATACTGCTTATTGGATCTTTATAGCACAACCCATTGTGGTATTTATAATATCAACCTACATAAATATGTACATATACCAAAAACTCATTTTCCTCCACCGACAAATAATGAAGGATACATAGTGGACATCTGATCAACCATCTCCCATGTAGCTTCATTGGGCACAAAGTGTTTCCACTGCACTTTAACTTGCTTGATTTATCTATTCTAGAGCACGAGTTGTTTCTGCTATAGTATGTGCTAAGGTTCTAGCTGGAATTCTCCTTTTTGCTCCACCTGCAATATAGACCAATCAATAACACGATCAACACGTTTTACATATATTTTAAGCAATGAAACATGGAAAACACCATGGAACTTCATTATTGGAGGTAGTTCAAGTCTGTAGGCAAATGGTCCAATCCTCTCAAGGATCTCAAAAGGTCCGCAATACTGAAGTGCCAACTTTTCACATGATCCAATCCTCAAGGAGCTCTTCATGGGCTTGATGTGAAAACACACATGCTCCCCAACCTGAAACTTCTTAAATGTGTTGTGTTGGGCTGCATAACTCTTATGTCTATCCTGTGTTTCCTTTACATTAAGGGAATTTTGAGGTCTAAAATGGGCCTCCTATGAAAAATGTACAACCAAAATAAACTTTATAAGAACCAATAGGATTCAAGGTGATGATGTCAACCATGGGGATGATTCACCATTTTTGGAGTAAAAAAGTAGAAGGATTAAAAAGCAGTAAAATAATAAAACTACTTTTTCAACTCATATTTTCAACTTATCTCTC
Source organism: Pinus taeda (assembly GCA_000404065.3). Lineage (NCBI taxonomy): Eukaryota > Viridiplantae > Streptophyta > Pinopsida > Pinales > Pinaceae > Pinus > Pinus taeda. The sequence continues at coordinate 113,163 of APFE031310729.1, forward strand.
TAAGGTTTTACTCAAATTTTGAGTGGGAGTACTCATTGGATGAAAGCGTTTATTCCTCATCCAAGGAGTACCCATGTTGCATACTTTGGATGGACCTTACTACATGAAAAATGATAAATACACAAAAAATGTGATTGCAATCACGTTTTTCATGTATTTTTCATTTTTTGTGTTGTAGGGATGATCGACAGTATGCAACACAGGACTCGGATGAGGAATCAAATTATGCATCCAATGAGTGTTGCCTCTTTGAGTAAACCCATAGGGAGATAAGTTGAAAACATGAATAAAAAAAATAGTTTTTCTTTTTTCCTTATAAAATTTGATGATGTAGTCTAAACTTATTTTATTATTTCCACTATTATTTTATAATTTCCTTAGGAGGCCCATTTTAGACCTCAAAATTCCCCTACTGAGATTATTCTTTATAACCTCCATTTGTTGTTCCATCTCAACCAACATGTCCAACCCAATCAATAACTTGTTGATTGGATCACTCCAGCTAATATGGGTATTACAATGCCGCCCATAGAGCGCCTCAAGGAAATTCGTCCTTAGCGACTCCTTATGACCATTTTTGCAAGAAAACTCAATAAGTAGAAGATACTCCGCCCACTTCCATTATTGATGCATGACATACATCCTTAGCATATCCTCTAGTATCCTTGACCCTCTTTATCTATCCATCTATTTCCAAATGATAACTTGTACTGAAGGTCAATTATGTACCGAAACCTACTAACACAATATTCTTTGGAACACCCTGTAACCTCACTATCTCCTTGATAAATACCTATGCCACCTCTCTAGATGAATAAGTAGTCTTCACTAGAATGAAGTGAGCTACCTTACTCAACCTGCCAACCATAACCATGATGGAATCATTATGCTTTGATGTCCTTGGAAAATGTATAATTAAATCCATGGAAATGACCTCCCATATTCATTTTGGAATCAAAATAGGCTGTAACAAACCACCTAGGTTCTCACACTTAGCTTTCACCTACCCATAATCAAAGCATTTAGAAACAAGCTTTCTCACTTCCTTCTTTAGATTTATCCAATATTAGAACTACTTCACTACTTTCAATCTCTTCTGATATCGTGGGTGACTCGAATATTGCTTAACATGAAATTGCCTCAAGATAAGCTTCTTAAGCTCACTGTCATACGACACATAGATCCCCTCACTAAATATGACCAAGTCAATCGTTGTGATAGGATAATCCACTTCATGTTCACATGTATGCTATTATAAACTGTGCTTAAGTCACTAGTACCTGTCATCCTGTTATCCTTCCTGTAGGATGTGGTCCTGTAAATTCATCCCATAAGAACTCATTGCTGCAACATCGTTTACCTGCATGCTCCTACTGAGAGAATCTACAAGGGTGGCCAACCATCTAGCTTGCCTGGAATTCCGATTTGCTTGGTGAGATTGGTGCCTCTGTCCACTGTGATTGCTCATCAATACAAACTTCATGCCAAGAATATAATTCCTCCACATCTTGAATGCATGAATAATAACCACCAACTCAAGACCAAAGTGTCACATAATTCTGCTCGTGCTCATTCAGTTTCCTTGACTCATAAGACACCACCTGTCGCTCTTGCATGAGGAATCCACCAAGTCCTCCCTTGCCAACATCTCTGCATAAGACGAACTCTTTATCTAGATCTGTGATCTTTAAAACTGGAGCATTTTTCAATAACTACTTTAACTGCTCAAAACTTGTTGCACATTCTTCTGTCCATTCAAATTTCTTTCATCTCCTCTACAAGGATGTAATATGATATGTTATCTATAAGAATTTCTTGTTGAACCTCATATAATAACCTAATAACCCCATGAATGATCTGACCTCATCCACAATTATGGGTGCTACTCATTCCATGACAACTCTTATATTTTCTTGATCTACTAATATGCCTCTTGGAAACCACATTCTCAAAAATGCACCTCTGTCTGAAAGAAACTACATTTGCTAAGATTTTCATACAACTGATGCTCTCTTATAAATCTCAATAATGATGCTAAATGTTTGACATGCTCTTCCTCATTCTTAGAATATATCAATAATCATCAATGAATACAATAACAAACTTGTCCAAATAAGGAGACAACATACTATTCATCAAGCACATAAAAGAAGCTAGATCATTAGTCAAACCAAAAGGAGCTACAACAAACTCATAATTCTCATACCTTGTACAGAAAGAAGTATTCTAGATGTCCTCATATTTAACGCATACCTAATGGTATCTTGATTTCAAATCAATCTTTGAGAACACTACTACTCCCTTTAGCTAGTTAAATAAATCATCAATCCTCCAAAAAGAATCCTTGTTCTTAATGCTTACCTTGATCAACTTCCTGTAATAAATGCATAACCTGAGAGTACCATACTCCTTTACAAACAATAATGGTGCACCCAAAGGTGACCACTCGGACTAATGTATCTCTTTTCAAACATCTCCTTCAACTACAACATCAATTCCACTAGCTCAGGAGTGTTGATCCTGTAAGGTGACCTTGATGTTTATGTTAACCCTCATACCAACCCAATAGAAAATTCCACTTCCCTGTGAGGAGGAAACTTTGAAATCTATGTTAGAAACACATCGTGAAACTACTGTAATACATGTTACCCCTTGAATATTTATGCATCATCAACATCCTTACCTTGTCACTAGAAATATGAATTGAAAATAGCACACATCATTTACTACGACTATGCTTCACCTGCATATATAATTCATTCTGATTGATGTAGCTTTCCTCTTCGCAAGATTCTCTATTCTCCATTATCATCCAAGCACTCAATAGCCTTGTCATAAGAATCTATTTTGGTCCTATGGAGATACAACCAATCCATACCCAAAATCATACTATATTATCCCAAAGGAAGCACATTATATGTGTTTATGTGGGTATACCATTCAACTCAAATGCACAATTTCTTAACCAATGACGCACTGTCTTCTTAGTACTTGTAGTCAACCACACCAACCAAGACTCTACTTGCATTTCTTTTCTAAAACCACACTTATCCCCAAGGTCAAGATTAACATAAATATAATTAGATCGGGGGTCAATCAAAATAGAAACAACTCGACCAAAAAACTTATCTTCCATCTCAATAATGGATGATTGTTTATCTACTTGCTTGTTGTCCGCAATTGCATAGATCCGAGGAATGTTGTGACCCACATCCCCAACTGTCTGCACTTCCTAAGCACTGAAAATACAAGGCTTGCCACCCTAGTACAATGGACAATCCTTCTTGCGAGGATATTAGCCACATATCAAATAGGGCAATGGTCCCCAACCATAACCTCTATTATACCTCTCTCTAGGTTGTGAACCATGTGCCTTCTCAACTGCATTAAACTTCTTGTAGGGAACAACATTTTCTTTCTCATCTACATCATGAAATTTTCCCCACTTCAGTGGCCACTTCCATTTAACTTTATCATTTCCCTTCAAGTCATGGTTAGGCTCAATTTTATTCTTTGACTTCCCATCAAAATGATTAAGTTTCCTGATGGCTTCCTCCAATGATAGAGACTCATCAAACTCAATCTAGCATTTATATTTCACTGGAAACCCATTGATGAACCATTGAATCTTTTCTTTCTCATCCTTGAGGTAAAGCACATACCTCAACATCTCTAGGAGCCTACTATCATACTCATCATTTGTCATAAAACCCATCTACAACTCATAAAACTCCTTAGCTCTGTCATCATAATACCTTTCAGACAGGTACTTCCTCTTGAAGAGTCTCTCAAACTCATCCCAAATAAAACCTTCTTCTCGAATGCCCTTGAAATTCTTCACATATTCCCACTAGATATATGCTTTCCCTTTCAAACTGAAGGTGGCTATTTTGGTTTTCATGTTCTCTGAATAGTTATGCAACTTGAAGAATTTCTTTGTCCCAAGAAACCATGCCTCTACATCTTCTAACTTCTTCATCTCTCCATCAAATGTAGGTAGCTTGACTTTCTTAAACTCCTTGGGAAATTACTGACTCTTCCCATAAGGAATATGGCGGTGACGACTGCGATGATGTCTTCTGGATGATGAACTAGAGTGATGCCCATACATACCAGTCCTCCTGTTAGGTGTATCCAATGATATTCCACCTCTGATTGTGTCCCCTCTATCCAACATGTATCCTAACTGAGACATGCTACCATAGCATCTAGTAGTTTTCTCTTCCTATTCATGACTAATCCCCAATAGTCCATGTCTCCACAAGTCTAAAAAACATTGAAGGGTGACTACATTAACCTTTGCCCTTTTTTCCTAAGCCCTTGCAAGGCTTTCCTGAGCCTCAACGAACCTGCCATTGTCTTCTTTGAAACTTCTGATCTCTACCCTCAAACTCCTCAATGTGTCTGCTAGATCAGGAGAATATCCATATCCTTGCAGCCCAACTAATCTATAGGTGAGTCATGTGAACTGTAGTCTACCATTCTTCTCGTCATATTTGATTCTCTTCTTCCTGAAAGTATACCATGTTGGATAAACAAAGGATATACTATAACTAAAATCACACCCAATGATGTTTAGGGGAGGCTTAAATCATCTGCAAAATTAGTCCAGATTAGCATGATAAATGTATAATCATAATCATATAAATATGTCAACATCATGCATGAAAATACCAACTACATACCCTGACCTCATACATGAAAACCATAGCCATGACAATGCATGCATAACCACATTCATCTATCCTATTTTGTCAAAGTCTTTCAACCATGCTCTAATACCACTTTGTAATGCAACCTCTCATATCTACCCACTTTCAATGACCTACCTGGGGTAAAAATGAGTTGAGGGCTACTATGGCATGACTCAACCTCCTAGATAACCTTAAGGAAATGGATCCAACAAAGCAAGACCTTACTAACTACACCGAGGAGCTAATGAATCACTCTATGTGACCAACCCTTGAGTTGAATTGCTTTTTCACTGACCTAGAGCCTGAGTTTGTTAGGTCGCTATACTACTAGTTTTACCCCTTATTGTTATTATTATAACCTCATTCTTATATTGTTGTCCCCATGTAGTCCCCAATTATTGTGCCCCATAGAAGCCCACTATTGTTATTATTGTGCCCTTACATTATTATTGTTATGCCAGCTCTGATTATATTATGACCCCTTAGACTCCTATATATAGAAAGGAGGTCTTTTCATTTGAATCATCTAGGAATTCATTTGTGTAATATAAAGGAGGTTTCCCCCTCAAAGTGGCTTATTTTGATAGCGTTTATATATTATTTCTATCTTTTTGTGAGCTGGTTTTGTAACATTTGATATCACAACGTTGGATTCTAGGGTTTCGCTGCTCTAAACAGGTCATCATGGAATGTTCATGATAACATTTTTTCTACAAAGTTTCAGAAGCTAAAAAAACACATTTGATAAGATATAGGTCTAAACCTCAGGCCTGAATTTCGGATATTTTATCACTATATTTGCGGAGATATGCTTTTAGGAAGATAGGGTTTTTACAAGCTCCCGAATTTCATATCAAATAGGTTATCGTGAAATTTTTGCTATAATTTATTTTATATGAAGGTTAAGACTCTAAAATTAAAAACCATTTGAGCCAAACTTGTCGGGAAGCGCGGGTCTGAATTTCAGATCTTGTTTCACTACATTTTCAGAGATACAATCCAAGACATTTAGTGTTTTTGTAGTTCCTGAATTACATCCCAAACAAGTGACCTGGGTAAAATCGTCATAATTGTCTCTCTGAGAATCAGATTGAAACTTCGTAAGAAGTTACATAAAGAGGACAAACTATATTTTTTTGTGTATCTTTTTCAGATTTGAAGGTCAAAACAGTGCCACATGGAACTTCATAAAAGTTTGCTCTTCTGCAAAGGTATATAATCAGGTCATCTTGGGAGATTGTGCATAACACTTTCTTAGAAAATCCAATTTCGATCAGACTAGTGGCAATGGAAAGACAACTCAAAGGTATACTACAGATCATAATTTCAGAACTAGAAGATCCAAAATTACAGAGTTATGGTTGTTTCAAGATCAAGCTCCTAAAATCAAGAAAAGACGATATGAGGAAGTTTGATGTCAAGGATCCAGTAAATTGGATACTACATATGGAGCAATAATTTGATCTACTTGAGGTTCAACTATTACAAACGGTACATATTACATATTTATATGTAGAACCAAATCAATTTTATGGTATAAAGGGATTTTTTCTCGTAAAGCACTTATCACTTGGTCAATTTTTATGGAGGAAATGATAGGACATTATGAGGATACAAAGAGAAACACCTTCTTTAGCCAATTGATAAATCTCAAACAAAAGGGTTCAATGGCAAAGCACATTGAGGACTTTAAAAAATTGAATATAAGATAAATGATATTCCAGAGAAGCAAATGAATGTTGTCTTCATAGGGACTTTAAAGGATAGCATTCAACATAAGGTTTGTCTTTGGGAACCTGATTCATTGGGGAAGGCATTCAGGTTGGCAAGAAAAATTGAAAGGAAAATTATGGAAACAAGGAACCTCACTACTCAAGACTATAATTATGGAAGTTTTTTTGTCCTAGCCTTCCACAATCTACAAGGTTTACACCACAACAATTGGAAAAGAAAGGAGAAAAGGGGCTTTGTTACAATTGTGATAGCAAATACACTAAAGGTCATAAGTGTGCTGAGAAGAAGTTATTTTACATAGATTATGAAGAGGAGGAAGAAAAGGATCAAGAAACATTAAAAGAAAAGGATATACACCAAGAACCAATGCCATAGAAAGAAAAAATGAATCCGACCATATCTTGTAAAGCATTGGCAAGAATTACCACTCCTCAAAATCTCAAGATAGAAGTACGTATCAAGAAGAAAAATGTTCAAGAAGTGAAAGATCACATCCAAAAAGAAGAAATGAATCCGACCATATCTTGTAATGCATTGGCCGGAATTACCAGTCCTCAAATTATCAAGATGGAAGGACAAATCAAGAATAAAAATGTTCAAGTAGTGAAATATGACATCGAGCATCAAGAAATGAATCAAGCCATATCTTGTAATGAATTGGAAGAAATTGCCACTCCTCAAACTCTCAAGATAGAAGGACATATCAAGAAGAAAATGACTCAAGTAGTGAAAGATTGCATCAAACATCAACAATAAGTTCTCCAACTTTTAAAGGATAACACCACATTGGTGCATAACCCAATGAAACAATAGGTAGATCAACATCAACGTGAAAGAAGTTTTGATGTAGGGGATTGGTTATTTTTGCGGGTTCATCTCAAGCAAGCTATTTATGTGAATGAAATGTTGGCAATACTACATGCACTTAAAAAATTGTGGCATTAAAGCTAATGGGAAGATACTTCAAGGTAAAAACGGATCATGATAGTCTTAAATACTTTTTAGAGCAAAGAATATCTTTAGAAGCACACAAAAAATTGGTCACAAATATGTTGGTTTAAGACTTTGAAATCATCTACAAAAAGGGGAAGCAAAATGTTGTTGCAGATGCACTCTCAAGAATGGATGAGGATGTAGAAGCATTGTCTTGTGATATTTCTAATATTGATCTAGATTGGATAAATGGAGCAGGGGATGAATGGAAGAAGGATGAAGAAGTGTGGCCACTCATTCAAAAGTTGTAGAAGATCCCAGTTCAAACAATATTGCCAAAACTTGATGAGGAAGAAAAAATCATATTGAACCTGGAGTAGTCACAAAAACAAGAACCTGACAACTACGAAATTAATCAATTGTAGAGTATCTCATCAAGTGGAAGAACTTACTTGCTGAAGATTCCACATGCGAGGACAAGAATTTTATAAACAAATGTCAATAACTACTCAAGTGTTCAGGACAACACTTTTTGAAGGAGAGGGGCATTTTAGGTCTGTATACTACTGGTGTTACCCCTTATTGTTATTAGTACAACCCACTTATTATATTGTTGTGCCCATGTAGTCCCCATATTGTTATTATTTTTCCCCCTAGAAGCCCACTATTGTTATTATTGTTCCCTTACATTATTATTGTTATTTCAGCTCTAATTACATTATGACCCCTTAAAATCCTATATATAGAAAGGAGGTCTTGTCATTTGAATCATCCAAGAATTCATTTGTGTAATGTAAAGGAGGTGGCCCCCTCGAAGTGGCTTATTTTGAAGGCGTTTATATATATTTTCTATCCTTTTGTGATCTGGTTTCATAACAAAGTTTCTCCCATGACAAGGCCTCCATGTGACTAGAACCCTCGAGTTGCTCCCATAGGCCCACTTCCTAGCGACTACAGTCTCTTTTCACTCAGTTTTGTATGAGTGATCCCCCGATCTAAGTCACATTTTTAGGGCTAGGATCCAAACCTCTCCTCATAACTTAATGAAATTCCTAGAAATGATCAATAACATAGACACAAAGCTTCTAACACAACACTTAATCAAGGAATTGACCTAGCCCTGTCTAACCATGCCAGTGATTTCATTAAGCACATTGAGAACATAAGATCTACAAGTCATGAATGCATATTTGGACATATAGATCTTAAACTTATCTGAGGTTTACCAATAAGGACTAATTCCCTCTCTTAATAGTTGCAATAACCTCTATTCGGTAATGCATTCGTTGACGATTCATTTATCAATCAAACATGATAAGATCCGTAACTTATATTTCTCATAAAAACATGCTTATAACCAACATATAACCTGATCAATAATAATGATATAACATCCATTAAATCCACATAATAACAACTACATTTAATCATAAGATACAATGAGGAACTTAGCTCTTATTAACTTATACAAAAGCCAACCAAGTTAGGGACTTCGATGTACCACCCAACTATGGATTGGGCTAAACCAAACCTTTCTTTCAGCCAATCATGCCCCTTCCATATTCCAAGCATGAATGTGGGATCTCATGAAATAACCAATCCATAAACAACCAAGGGATTCTATAGGTTAAACCATCTCCACCCTCACACTATCGTGATCTCACCTAGACCTGCTTGAGACCAAAAAAGCAAACCGAGCTTGGATGCCTCATAATTCCTTCGCCATCCCTTAAGGAATTTTCATGTCTCCACCCACTTGTTGAGGGCTTCCTAGAGAAAACCATGTCCAACCCCAACCCTTGGGATTTTCCGAAGACCACCTCACCTGGATCCAAAACCTTTTGACAATTCAAATCTCAACCGAGAATGAATCCCATCACACGATGTCTATTCGAAAATGGCTAGTAAAGGCTAAAACCACTATCGAAACCTAAGAAATCCCATGTCAATGACAACAAATGAACCAAATATACACATGCATATATCATGCATGAAAAAACCAACTAGGAAATCATATATCCAACCTATTACCTACAAGTGTTCTCACTGAGGTTGGTTGATCCAACCTTTGCTTGCTTGATCCTTGCTTTTTTTCTTTCCTTTTTTGTTCTTTACTTCACTTTTCCTCTTTGAGACTAATTCAAAAAATGAATCGACAAAAGGTTGAAAAAAGTTGTGAACTGATCCTCTAATGCCTCTAATTTCTTCATTTTTACTCTATTTTACTTGAAATTCCTCCTCACATGAAACCTATGACGTTTCACCTTATGTTTCTCCTATTTTCCATTATTTTCATAATATAAAATGCCAATAATGCCTATTTTTCCTTTTCAATGCCTTTGCCAATTTCCCCTTAGCCATAGTAAACAACAAGTGATTCCCACTAGGAGGATTTTCCCAACATTCAACTTGGAATAAATGTCCCATAAAGTTCATCTTATTTTGCCTTTATTAAATTTATTAGATGAACTTTTAACTCGGGGTTGTTATATTTAACTAGGTCCACATCACAAAAATGACCCACCTCAAGCTTCTGAAAAACAAAACTGATAGGGGATCCTATTGTGCATAAGGACACCATATCTTCACAAAAACAATAGAGAAATTAAGGTCACCCACAATGATAATATTTTCATCTTTCGTAATGGACTTGTTCAGCAAGGAATTCTAGAAAACAGACCCGTCTTGATGTCGCTCGTTAACATTTACGATCCTCAAGTCCATCCTAGGTCAATAGAGAAGATATTTTCCCTTAGAACGAGGTCAAAACCCGATGAAACAAATAGTTTGACAAATTTATGATTGAGTTGTAAATCCAAAACACCTAAACGACCCTTGGCATTAGAAATCACAAGCTGCCAACCCTAACGGAGCCCTTTTAGGAGTGAGACAATGGACTTAATTGAACCTAGAGGAAGTTGTAAGAAGACGATATCAATTGCGGCTGAGTGTACCAGTTGCTTCATTCCTAATTTTCTGGAGGAACTAGCTAAACTTTGGTAGTTAAAATATAAGAAATCCATGGGGGAAGAGGGAATAGGACTCGTGATGCTCTAAGCACCCGAAAATGGTTTGTTGACTCCCCACAAGAACCTCAAGGCAAGCTTGATATTGAGCTCTAGATATATGTGAAATACATTCGTACCCATGACTAGATAGTTTTGAGGGTTAAACATGACCCATACCCCCAATGCCAAAGGAGATCAATTTAGAGGAGGATCAAGGAAAATATCTAGAAGGGGTGAAGGAGCATGATGCCCTTGATTGGATGGATGAAGGGGTATACGGGGAAATAGACAAAGGGTCTGATGGGATAAGGTATGGCATAGAACGAGAAACCCCCAAGCTAGACAAAGGAAGAGACTAACCAAACATAACATACTAAAGCTCATATATAGTCGTTGAAACAAAATTGACCAAATCAAAGACAAAGAAGTAAGGAGAAAATACTTAAACCCATGCCATCTAAAGAGGATCATCCAACCACTTGCTCAATCCCAATTGTTGGAGGAGGCATCTTCGCATATATTGTGTTGCACCCTTTACCACTGAAACATGTAGGGCCACTACCGCTTCTAACCCTAGATGTCATAAACCTTTCTCTAGACTCCTTAGGAAAAATTCCGAGCATTCCTTTAGATTGTCACCATGCACCGATAGATTTATCTTTCTTCCCGAGTATGCGAGAGAGCACTGCTACAAGAAATGATCCACATTATGACATAGATGACACCAAAATGGGATACCCTTATAGTCCAATATCGTCTTATGGGTGATTCCCCTAAAGGCGAAACTAGGACTAGTGTACAATCCTTCACGAGTGTCGAGGTTGACAAGAATTTGTGTAATGGACATCTTTCTAGTAACCTCAAAATATATATCAGCAACCACATAAGATCCCAATTGGTTCCTAATCCTTCAGAAAACATCTTAAGACCAGTATTGAGTGGGCAAGTCTCATAGCTGAACCCACAGAAACTTCCCTGGCTTGACTTCCAGAGCAAGATCTCCTTCATTGATAATAGAATCCTTATTTAGATATTCAACAATGCCATCTAAATCATTAGGTGAAAAGGATGTCTCCTCTACACCTTCGGTAAAACCAAGTCCAGTCGCTACCCACTCCTCAAGTGTCTTTCGTTGAGTAAATCCTAGCCCATCATGAAAACCTTCTTCAATGCCATCGTCAAATCTCGAACTTGGACCATTGCTCGTAAAAACACCTACAAAGGAGGTCTCAAAAGACAAAAAATTCTCTAGTCACCAAGACCGCCAATGAGGAAAAGAACGGAGATGAAGAGACCAGTTCACTATGAAAAAGGAGGGTAAATTCTAAGCACATCCTAAAAGTTGCTAGGTGTAGATGCACTTGGAAATTTTGATATGCTAGGAATAGATTGAGAAAAAATGACACTATTTATCTTTGTTGAACATCCAGGTGACCTTTCTACTCGAACATTCTGAAACTAAGCTCACCTGCCTTCCGAGATGGAGACAAGATCATCCAACTCATAGGAGAAATATGCGAGCTTGGCTAAGTCTTAATAGGCCTAGACCACTAACCTTGACTATATAACCCACCATGATGCCTAATGTCTGATTGTTCTTATCGTAACCCATCGCTTTCATGCAAATGAAAAAAGTCTTCCATGTTGAAACCCTAGTCACAATAAAAAAATGTCGTAGTACACAGCCATTTTCCGTCCCACAAGGGAAATTTTCATGCAACTACTTATATATTATATGATACAAGTGGAAATAAAAGATTTATTATAGCTAAAAAGAATTATTACATTGTTTCTCATATCCAACATAGATCCATCTTACTTATGATCTACCAATAACCAAGAGGAATCAAATCTCTCAAGATCCAAACATTTCCTCAATTTTGGCACTGAGAAAAAGCTTTGCATATTAAAAGATTTCATCTCTCTCAGTGTTAGTAGACACACTATTAAGATGGATCTACACTAGTTAAATTATAGGTTTACTGTAAAATGTTCTCATATTTATTATATACAACACCCATGACATAATTAAAAAGCTAAACCGAATATCAAGAAGTTTGATTGGTTGTCTTATCCAAGACAACAATCTTAGCAAGTAAATTTGTATATTTATATAGTGATTGGGTTTAAATGTCATCATTCCATCCAATTATATCATCTTTAGAAGTTTCAAGCCCCTCACACAACACCCACCCTTAGGGGTGTTCTTACCTTGTTACATTCTCAAATTATTTTAATTAAAATATTTTGACTCAATTATTATACATTTATTTTAAATTTGAAGCTGGCATGTCCCGCATTGAAAGTGCTACTATGTTTAGATATTTGATGTATAAGAAGAAGCTTCACAATATGGAATCCAAGAGGCTCCCAAAAATTGCTTCTAACATTAGTCAAAAGCCCCACTAGCGCACTGGCATCATGGCTCAACCTTTTGGGGGATTAAGGAGGAGATCATCATGGGAAGGAAAGACACTATCAAAGATACTATTACCTCCAGTGTTAAGGACAAGATGTGGGATGCGAAGGAGTTGTAGGGTAAAATGAAGCTAAGGTACTATAAGGACGTGATGAACCCCACCCTTGATAACGATAATTATATCTCTATGTTGACTAACAGTAAGAAGAAAATGAACATCCCTAGGATTAGAACTAACTTTCATGAGCTTTGGAGTGAGATTGGGTGGTGGTGGTGGTTTACTACCAAGACTCCTAGAAGGACACAATTTGCTAGATTTGTGATACTAAGAAAGTAGAAGATGAAAAGCACTTCCTTTTACACTTCTAGGCTCTTGCCCACATCCGCTCTAATTTCCCTATCATCAATCACGCCTTCAATATTCTTGACTTATTAAGCGAGCCCAACTATACTGATATTGAAACGCTTCTTTGAGTGCTCCTTGATCAGAAAAACAAGATTTTGAAGAATGTTCATTAAACCCTCTTTTCTTAAGATCCACATTAGTCTCCATAGACTTTACTCCATATCAAGAATAATTATATATATATATTAAATATTGAAAATAAATTATAATTTATTTTTAAAATAAATTAGTTAAATATATTTCTATTACTTTTTTTAATTTTAAAATATTATCGTACATATACTCGTTACTTTTAAGTCTTTTAAACCTGAATAATCCCATGTTTAAGAGAACATACCTATCAAACTCAATTTATATAAAGACAGTTCACCATTCTCCTGAGTGCAACTTGTTTTTCGTATATTCCATACCATTTCGTGAAGATCATGATGTTTCGAGTGTATCGAAATTACTTTTCGAATTTGTTGTATATTATTTTATTTATTTATGAGAATGCAATAAAATATTTTGTTTTACTTGTTTTTCGTATATTCCATACCATTTCGTGAAGATCATGATGCTTCGAGTGTATCGAAATTATTGTTCGAATTTGTTACTTGTATATTATTTTTTTAGGCAATCATAAAACAGAAACGTCACGAACAGTGCATGATATTCTTCTGTCATTCATTTTGATATGTCAGATTACTTGTAAAAACAGTAAATCACTGCATTGGCTTTGATTTTTTCAGCTCAGTTTGGATACTGTAAATTTGGAAAGGTACATTGTTCATTTCTCTTTCAATTAAATGAAAGGGGTTGGCAGAAAATGGAGGGATCTTGTGAGAGGACATGAAATTACAGACACCACCTTCATAGCACCGGCAGACACACCGTACTTGCTGCCTACCTTGGTACCTCGCGTTTTAGTGGATGGGAAGTTCATTAAGGGCATCAAAACTCACATTGAATTATGGAAAAGGACTAGCTTCGTCAGAAACCTGATTCACTGGAATGCACGTTCTTCTAGAGAAAAGCTCTTGCTATTTTGATGGAAACTCCTATTTCCAACTGCTACCTGACATGCAAAGCAAATAGCTTTAGCCCTCTCTCTCACAGTACGGGAATCGAGATAGCAGCATGGAGAGAGAAGGCTAAAGCTATTTGCCTTGCATGTCAAGCAGCATTTACTTTTCTATGGGGTTGGAAATAGGAATCACCCTATTTTGACATGTTTAAGGCCCGATAATGCACTGTTGACTGGAATTTGACGTTCCACAAAAACGTTTTTGTTTTTAGACTTATTTTATAGTTAATAAAAAGAAAAAATTATAAGTTAAAGATAAATTCTATTAACTTTCATAACTATAACTTTTATAAATTATGGTTATGGTAAACATCTCTTTTGCATAGTAAACATTTTTTTTGTTAGGATATTCCCACACAAAGGAAATAGTTAGTATAAATTGGTTTAATATAGAGTTAGTTAAAGTGTGTTTCTTTACTATGTACTTTTGTAGCTTACAATCTCACACTCACTATATGTTATAGACATGATGTGATCTAAAGGTTCATTCTCTGTTTGGTATTACCGACACTTGATCCATGGCTTAACACCATATTGGTCCATGATCTTTATTTAAAGAGCATGGAGGGTCATTTGTAGGGTAATCGTTCATGAGAGAAGATTATGTAAATTTTCATCATTTTATTAATAAATTGCTTAAAGTGGCCGCCTTGGCTCAGGGCATGCAGTGTTTCCTTCTTTGAGGGTTTTAACCACTTCAAGAACACTCGTGTCTTGATTTGTGATCTGTTTGTGAGTGTTGTTGCTTAGTGTTCTGTCTAAGGAACTTACCCCGTAAATTCCTACATGGTATCACAACTATTTAAGCACTGCATCCGTTGGTGATCCAAATCTGAAGCCGGTCGAACTACATCCAACTGTCATTTCCTAAATTTACTATTTCTGACTACTTTCGAGCTAAGAGAACTATTCTATTATATTAGGAGCATAGGTTCCAATGAGGAACCCCTTTCGTTTCATGCAAAAAGGTTTCCGATAGCCCTAGCTACGTCATTTTTAAGATCTCGAGGTATAGAGTGTTTATTTGCAGTTTTTAGTTATTTTATCTCTGTTTATTTCGGTTTATTTATTTCCTTGTTTTTTATTACTGGATCTATACCTTTCATTTCTGTGTATTCTCTTTGCCCCGCGACTCTGTGCAATTTGGGCAAATCAGAAACATAAAAGAAGGATTAACTAGCTCACTTGGTCCAAAGTTACTTTATGAGAATAGAGGTCTTGAGTTCAAGTGTTTCCTTTTGTTGAGTTACTTTTTCGAAAAGCACATGTAACTTATGTTTTAAAGTTACTTTATGTAAAAGTGTTCTCGCCCATTATAAAAAGTGAGCCATTTATAATTCTAAAGTCTTTTTATCTTTTATTTAAGTTACAATTTAGTGGGTAGCTCATAAAGTGCCATTGTAAAAGTGACATTCACTTATTTATAAAAGTGAGTCACATAATTTTTTCTCAAGTGAGCTAATTAGGTTAAGTTTGGAAAGGGGATGTTTTTTTTAAATATAACATTATCACTCATTTCCGCACATTCACGCACTTCGTTGGCATCTTCAACAACTTTTCTTAAAAAAGCCATAACTTCTTCATCTGGAAGCCATTTTCAGAGCCATTTTTTTTAATCACCCTAATTTATCGAGAGCTTTCCATTGGAACACCTAGTTTCTTGGTCTTCAAGTCTTGTAATCCATGAAAGGTATTTCCCTTTCCTAGTTCAAGTATGCATGTGATCCTCTACACGATTTTCATATGGAAGACTGTAAGCCAGCCCCTTCTCCCTTTCAATTTGGAGTCAAATTTTCAGTCACTTATACTTCCCCTAAAGTCGATGCTACAATATACCATCAACTTGTAGGAAAACTTTTGTATCTGACTCATACTCGCCCTGACCATTCCTTTGTTGTTGGCCTTATTGCTCGGTTTATGAAAAACCCACATGAAAGTCATTGGAAAGCGGCTAAAAGAACACTTCATTATGTTCAAGGTACAGTTCTGTTTGGGATTCATTACGGTGCAATAACATCTCCTCTACTCATTGGTTTCACTGATTCTGATTGGGTTGGTGACCCTGATGATTGGAAGTCTACTACAGGTTATGTATTCACTCTTGGTTCAGGACCTATTACATGGGCTTGCAAGAAATAAAGTTCCATTTCTCTTTCTTTAGTAGAAGAAGATTATCATGGTGCTATAAAAGCTAGTAAAGAAGCCCTGTGGCTTCATCAGATCCTGTGAGAGTTTGGCTTTCAGTAACAACATATGACTACACTTTGGTGTGATAATCAAAGTGTCATTCAACTATGCAAAGATCTAGTTCAACATTAACGCAACAAACACATTGAACTGCACATGTAGTTCATTAGGAAGCTCATTCATGACCATGTCCTTGAAGTACAATATTGTTCAAAATATGATCAAGTTGCAGACATCTTTACAAAGGCTCTCACAGAGGTGAAGTTTACTAAACTTTGATTTATGGTTGGAGTTCAGGAATTTTTCACTAAGGGGGGGATAGGCTCTAATGCCTCGTTCCTTCTCCTATTGTGTCATATTTGTACATCCTTCAATCCTATCCCAAGTTGTTCTTAAGGCGGAATGTTAGGATATTCCAACACATAGGAAATAGTTAAGCATAACTTGGTTTAGTGTAGAGTTAGGTAAAGTGTGTTTCTTTACCATGTGATTTTTTAACTTACAATCCGATGGTCACGATATGTTCTAGACATGAAGTGATCTGACGGTTCATTCTCTCCTCGATATTACCGACACTTTATCTGTGCCTTAACACTCGATTGGTCCATGATCTCTATTTAAAGAGCTTGGAGGGTCATTTGTAGGGTAACTGTTCATGAAAGAAGCTTATGTAAATTTTCATTCTTTTATTAATAAATTGCCTGAAGTGGCCACGTTGGCTCAGGCCATGGACTGTTTCCCTCTTTGAAGGTTTTAACCATGTCAAGAATACTGTTGTATTGATCTGTGATCTATTTGTGAATGGTGTCCTTTGGTGTTCTGTTTGAGGAACTTATTTCGTAAATTCCTACATCATTTTTCAGTGAAGCAAAGTATTCTTTCTCATTATGGAGTAGCTATGAGAGTATAAGTAGGCATTTCTGTGATGACAATGTAAGCTAAGATTTTGGTCCTTCTAGGTTCAAGTCTTATTTGGGTGAACAATATAATCATATCTAATATAGTATCAGCCTATCAAAAAATAGTAGTTCTAAGAATGACCTACTATGTTCTTAGGCATATTAAGCTATATTTAATTAGTATGTTATATTTCATTATGAGAAAAAATAATTAAATGATATTAAAATTAGATTTTGAAAATTTTAAATATAAAATGTTGATTTGGAACTTGTAGATAACAAAAGAATTTGTATGTATAAAACTTAAAATGAAAGGCTTGAAAAACCAAGTAACCATCATAAAATTTTGACTTGATAAGTATTATGAGCCATATTATGGGATACTTATTTTTTATTTTGTAAATAGTAAACACTATGTAGTCATTTAATGTTTGGCTTACTTTAATGTCATATTATTATGCATTAAGTTAATTATTGACTTTATGGTGTTTAGAATTCGCCTATGTTTTAGATAATTTCAAAGTCTAACATTCAATAGGATAATAGGTGAATAAAAAAACTATTCCTAATTATGTTGAATGTCATATTATTCTCAGCCAATTGATAAGACGAAAAGGCCTCAAACCAATCCTTTGGTTTATTTGGCTTATTGTATGGATCTTAGTATTTGTCCATGTTGTATATAGTTTCAAATTCTAACATTCAATGGAAAATTAAGTGATTAGCAAAAACAATGACTTATGTTTCCCTAGTTGGAATCCTAGAGCTTGTCTTACACTTAGCAAAACCAAATATTCAAATCTATGGGATTATCATTTGTCTATAGATTTTTTAAGGGATTTTTGGGAAGTGGAATTCCCACTAATAGAGAAGAAGATAGAGAAATGGATCATTAAGCTTGTATCTTTTGTAAACAAATTCTAAATATTCTATTATGTGGGTTTATTTACTTAGATATGACATTTATTCATTAGTTTATTGTTTAAATCTATGAAAATAGCTTAAATACAAAATTGAAAGAATAGGGCAAATGATCAGCACAAATGAACATAAAATGTATTCTGAGAAATTGAAAATGAAAGAAAAACCTAGCTAAAAGGTGAACCCTGTATTTTGTTCATTTTTTAAATATGAAATTGTGAACTCAAAAAAAGGAGAACTCAGTATGGATTTTCCATTGACATTGTGGTCTAAGTCTATGCTATAAAATCTTCTTCCTCCTCTAATTATGCTCTCTAATCCCACTCATAGATGCTATATCCAACTATGGAAAAATTACCATTCTATAAAAGAATGGAACCCACTCTATCCTTAGTGATGCAATATTTAAGGTAACCTTATAATCATCTAGGGTAAGGGCTTTTGCATACTTTAACCTTCAGTTAATGTTAGGTTTTGGACATTTTGATTGTTGGAAATACTTATAGGGGGTGAATTAGTATTTCTTTCAATTATTATATTACGCCACTTAATATTTTATCACAAGTTAAATGAGTACACAAGAAGTAGAACAAAAAATAATTTTATTAATGAAGATAGTGAGGACTCTAATCCACTTTTACAAAAATTCATGCTTGAACCTTTACAAAAAAATATGTAACTTCTTCAAGGCTCCAACCTTGAACTAGGACACCAATCCTCATAGGCTCCAATCTAAACAAACACTTCCAATATACCTAAGAAATTTACCCCAACACTGGCTCAAGATGTCATCCAACAAGCTCTCCAAAGTCTTCTCCAAAGATGCTTCAAAAGATGCTCAAGAAGTCTTCAAGAATCTGCTCCAAAATTCTCTCAAAGGTTTGCTTCAAGGATGCTTCAAAACTTGCTCTAGGATGCCTTCAATTCTTCTCAAAAATTGTATTTAAATTCGCCTAAAGAATACTTCTAAGTTTCCTCCATAAGTTCTCCATCAAGCTTGCTCCAAAATTATGAGCGTTTTCTTTATCAAGGCTACTCCAAAAGTCCAAAAACACTTCAAAATAATTGCTTCCAGACTGCTCTAAGGTTAGCTCTAGGTCTACTCTAAACTATGATTTAGTCATTCTCCAAAAAATGATCAAATTAGACTTCAACCAATCACTCGTAAGCTTGAAATTTTTCTTCTAATCAAAAAAAAAATTGAGGCAAAGATCCACAACATGCCAAGTTTTTTTTCCTTCCAATGGTTTGATATATTAGAAAGGGGTCAAAATTACAAGGTCGAATTCTGTCACAAAGGTGAGGCCCGAAAAACTACAGGTCTGAATACTCCATAGGTTTGAGTATGTTGAGGGCGAAGGTCTATTCTGTGAAGGTTGAGGTCTGTTCTTTGAAGGCTAAGGTCTATCCTTTGAAGGGTGAGGTATGTTACGATGATTTTCCACATTATTCTCCAAAACCTGATTAAGAAAAAAGATTCAATAACTTTTAACTATGCCCATAAATTATCTACAAGTATTTCTCCTTCAAACAATATCCTACGTTTATAAGATATGAAACGTTTTACTTACCTTCTAGGTCTAAATTCCTCTTCTTGTCATCACTGAGCTGATATAGCTGAATTGAGAAGAGCATGGAGTACATTTGTACTAATTCAATCATACACCGAATAGACATTTCTTTTGGGAATAGGGTTGGCTTGTTCTGAAGTATGCCTACTTGATAGAGGTAAGAAAACCAAGTGGTTTTTAACTTAAAAAACAAATCATTCCTTAATGGAAAGGAGTAAGGAGGCATGTTATAGCGTGTTGGAAAGGGATTAAAGTGCTCTTTAATTCTATGACATTATTGTATTCATCAAGCCATCGTTTTACATGAATAACAAATTAATCTTCTCATAATCTTTGTTAGGTCCCTATGATACTATTGATTCCCCCGTTACTATTGTCATTGTAGCCCTTATTGTTATTGGTGTGCCCCTATTGTCCCCATATTGTTATTATTGTGCCCCATATAAGCTCACTATTGTTAATGTTGTGTCCTTATATTATTATTATTATGTCGGCTTTGATTATATTATGACCCCTTAGACTCCTATACATAGGAATGAGATTTTGTCATTTGTATCATCCAATAATTGTTTCTTTGTGTAATGTAAAGGAGGTTACCCCCCGAAGAGGCTGATTTGTAAGGTCTTGATTTTTATTTTCTATCTTTTACTGAGTTGGCTTCATAACATTTGGTATGAGAGCTTTGCATTCTAGGGTTTCACTACTCCAAATAGGTCATCATGGCATTTTCACTATAATTTTTTTTTACGACATTTCAAAAGCTAAAAAAAGAAATCCATTTGAGCCAAAATCATTCTAAACCTCAAGTCCTAATTTCAGATCTTGTATCACTATATTTTTAGAGATATGAGTTGAGGAATTTAGGGTTTTTGTAGAATCCCGAATTACATTCCAAACAGGTGACCTTGGGAGAATCATCATAAATTTCTCTCTCAGCATTGTACTGAAATTTCATAAGTTAAAGAAAGAGAACCGACTATAGTTCTTTGTGTATCGTTTTTAGATCCAAAGATCGAAATAGTGACACGTGGCACATCATATAATTTCGGTCTAGTCACAAGTTATATAATAAGGTCATCTTGGGAGATTGGGCATAACTCTTTCTTGGAGAATCCAATTTTGATAAGATTGGTGGCATTGGAAAGAGGAATCAAAGGGCTGCTGCAAGAAGCAATTTTGGACCTTGGAGATTAAAAATTACAGAGATTCAATAGATTCAATATCGAGCTTCTACAAAGCGAAAAAAGGTGTGTAGTCTTTTTAAAATTTTGCGTAATTTTGGGTTGAAAAATTAGTTTTAAGTTCAAAGGGCATAGTGAAGCATAATTATCATTAATTGATGCCTCGAGGAAACAAAATGGAAACACCTAGTAAGCAACCTGAAAGCTCTAGCATGCTTTGCAAAGAAGAGGAATAAATGTGACATGATATATCGAAATTACAAGACCAAGCGCAACAAATTTCACTCTCACAAAAGGTAATAGAAGCTAAGATTGATGGTTTAAAGGAAGGCATGGAAGCTAAGATGAATGGTGTGGAAACTAATATGAATGGCATGCAAGTTAATATGGATGGTGTGGAAGCTAATATGGATGGCATGGAAGCTAAGATGAATGGCATGGATGCTAAGATGGATGGTATAGAAGAAAAACTGAAAGGCAACATGGAAGATTTGAACATAGATTTGACTAAGTTGCTACAAGAAATTCTTACTAATGGTGAAACGGTAGTAAAGGGAAATCATGATGAGAATAAAAGAAATGATAATCATGATTTCATAGACTCTAACATTGGATTGAAGACCCACCATGTTGCAAATATCGATATGAGGTAGTTTGATGGCAAGGATCCTGTAACATGGATACTATAGATGGAGAAATATTTCGATCTCCACTATGTGAAAAACACACAAAAGGTATCCATTGCAACTTTATATTTGGAACCAAATCAATTTGTATGGTATCAATGGTTTTTCTCTCATAAACAAATTGTCACTTGGGAAATATTTACAGAAGAAATGATAGCGCATTATGAGGATACAAAAAAAAACACTTTTTAGCCAATAGATAAACCTCAAACGAAAGGGTTCAATGATGAAGCACATTTAGGACTTCCAAAAATTGAATATAAGTGTAAAAGATATTCCGTAGGAGCATAGGATTGATGTGTTCATAGGGACTTTAAAGGATAACATCCAACAAGAGGTTTGCCTTTGGGAGCCTGACTCATTGGAGAAGGCATTCAAGTTGGAAAGAAAAATGAAAAGCATGATTATGGCAACAAGGAAGCCTACCACTCACAACTATAAGGATGGAAGTGTTCTTTCCCCTAGCCTTCCACAACCTACAAGGTTGACACCCCAACAATTGGAAGAAAAAAGAGCAAAAGGGGTTTGTTACAGTTGTGATAGAAAATATACTAAAGGTCATAAGTGTGCTGAGAAAAAATTATTTTATGTAGATTGTGAACAAGAGGAAGAAAAGGAATAAGAAATGTCAAAATAAGAGGATATACACCAAGAACAATGAATTCAACCATATCTTGTAATGAATTGGCCAGAATTAGCACTCCTCAAACTATCAATATAGAAGGACATATCAAGAAGAAAAAGGTAATAGTGTTGATTGGTTTGGGAAGTACCCATAATTTTATTCATTGTAAGATAGCCAAGGAATTGAATTACTTCCTATATCCAGCACCAGAGTGTCAAGTGATGGTTGCAAGTGGAGGAAGCATAAATTTATTTGGAAGTTCCATAATATAAAGCTATCCATGGTGGAATATGTATTGAACAACCCAATGCTTTCCATTCCAATGGGTGGTGTTGATGTTGTACTAAGAGTCCAATTGCTACAATCCTTGGGTATAATAGCTTTTAATTTTCAAGAACTTTTCATGAAATTTTCTTCATAAGGAAAGGAAGTTAAATTTAGAGGTATTGCATGGAAACCAGGAAATATAATCAGCTCTAATGGAATGAAAAATCTTCTAAATGAAGTATAACGAGACATAATTGCACAATTATGTTCACTAGAGGTTCCCACATCGAAATCATACGTTTCTCTAGATCTCCAAAAAGTCTTGGACAATCATTCTAAGGAATTTGAGACTCCCAAAAATCTCCCACCTATTTGTGATCATAATCATGCTATTCATTTTATTCCAGGAAGTGTTCCTCCAAACATCAAGCCTTACAGATACCCCTATGCTGAAACGAGTGAAATTGAACGTATGGTTGTAGAAATGCTAGAGGCTGGTATAATTCAACCTAGTCAAAGTTCTTTCTCTTTTCCAGTAGTATTGGTGCACAAGAAGAATGTATCATTGGACATGTGTCTAGATTATAGGGAGCTCAACAAGCTCACTATTAACGATAAATTTCCCATTCTTGTCATTGATGAACTATTAGATAAATTTCATGGATCAATTTACTTCACGAAGTTGGATCTTCATTCAGGATATCATCAAATCAAAATGAAGATTGAATACATTTCAAAAACAACATTTAGAACTCATGAGGGTCATTATGAATCTTTGGTCATGACTTTTGACCTTACTAATGCACCTTCTACATTTCAAGGTTTGATGAATTCCATTTTCAAACCCTTTCTTAGAAAATTTGTGTTAGTATTTTTTGATGATATACTAATCTATAGCAAGTCTTGGAAGGATCGTGTTTAACATGTTGACATGGTGCTCAAACTATTGGAGGAAAAACAACTATATGCAAAAAAGCTCCAAATGTTTCTTTGGAGTACAAGAGGTGGAATATCTAGGTCATATTATATCTCATGAAGGTGTTAAGGTAGACCCTAGAAAAATGAAAACCATTAAGGAATGGAAAATCCACACATCCATAAAGCATCGGTGAATATTTTTCAGGTTCACATGGTACTATCACAAGTTTTTTAAGAATTATTGATGAATAGTAGCACCTCTAACAACATTATTGACGAAATATGCATTTTTATGGACTCCAAAAGCAACGAAGGCCTTTGAACATCTTAAAGGGGCAATGTGCCAAGAATCGGTCTGTTATGAAACCAGCTCAAAAAAGATAGAAAAGATTGATCAACGCCTTAGAATTCAGCCTCTTCAAGGGGGCAACCTCCTTTACATTACATAAATGAACAATTCTTGGATGATACAAATGAAAAGACCTCCTTTCTATATATAGGAGTCTAAGGGCACATAACATAATCAGAGCCGACATAACAATAATAATGTAAGGGCACAATAATAACAATAGTGGGCTTCTATGGGGCACAATAGTAACAATATGGGCACTACATGGGTACATCAATATAATAAGTGGCTTTTACTAATAACAATAAGGGGCTACACTAGTAGTATAGGGGCCTAACAGAAGTACCTCTTTATTTTTGATAAGCTTGAGGAGGATAACATTTGCTCGATTATAAGCTCATCCTTCAGATGAATCCAACTTAGTTTAAAATTCAAACCCTAAAAAGAAGTGGTCCGTTCCTGTTTAAAATTGAACAGGTCCTTTACTGTTGAATTTTAATGAGTCTAGTATAGGAGAAATTCAGTGTTTTTCAGTTTTAGAGAGTCAGAAGAAAAACTTAAGAAAACTCCATGGTTGTCCTTTTTCGTAAATTTGTGTCTCCAGGGCCCGAAAAAGTATAAAATAATACTTGAGAGAACCGCTTGACCATTACGATCATGGAGTACTTTTCATAATTAGTGCCTTCGATCTAAAAAAGTAAAAAAGAAATCGAAAACACGTCATTTTATAACCAATATTGAACTTGAAACGACAAAAGTCCAGCAATCTTTTCATCTTTATACGGTTAGAAAAGAGTTGTAAGTGGACCATCCTTTAATTCCGTTTTAATGAGTTTAAAAGAAAAACTCGGCAATATTTTCATATTTTAAGAGTCAGAAAAGAGCTTAAATAGGACTCAAATGTTTCACTTTTTTGTAAATTTTGGAAAAGTCCAAAAAAGTGAAAAAGTATGCTCTTTGTTGAAAATGATCAATTCTTCCTAAAAATCCAATATTCTGCACAAAAACTCAAAATATTACTCACGCCTGTTTAAATAAATAAAAATGCATCAAAAGTTACTTTTTTAAAGTGGAAAATAAACAAATTAAAAATTCATTTATTCAAAAAAGCTTATAAAAAGAGTTTTTGTAAATTCATTTTTACCGCTTGAGTTCAGGGTGAAAAGTAAGAGTTTTTGGTAAGAAACTTCCTGTGAAGATTGCAGAAAATCCGATCGTTGGAATCAAAATTTTTTAGCTCCAGGTAATCCACATCATCCCTATCTTGCATTTTAACCATTTAATTTTCATTTTAGGGCTTTAAAATTTGATTTTTAAAGGAAATTTTTGTTTAAAAAACAGCTCGCAGGGGTCTGCAGGTGCAACATGCGGCCCCTGCGGACCCTGACTTTTTCGTACAAAGGAAAAAGTAGGGGTCCCGCACCTGCTCTTAAGGACGCGTGCAGACCTACGCACTGTCCCTAACTAACAGGTGTGGACCCTGTGAAATAAGTTTTAAAATGTCAATTTTTTCCATTTCTGCCCGAAAATTTTGAACTAAATTATTATAATCTGCCTTTTTTGAAATGTAGGATATACAGAATGCTCATTTGGTGGGAATGGGAGCACGAAGATGTGGATCTTGCCACATTAATTCATCCACCTACAATACGGGCATTAAAAACATGCAGAGTATTTAAATTCTAGGACATACTTGACATGAGGGCTCAGGGAGACTTTCTGCAATGGTTGGTAGACAGGTGGAGCACACAAGACCAGTGTTTCATAATTGGTGGCCACCGGCTTGAAATCAAGCTAGAGGACATTTATTTCTTGACCGGTTTACTCAAGGGAGGTGAACGATTATCTCTATTCGGGACTAGGCTAGGTGGCCAGTCTGTTGCTAGTCTCTGACTAGATTTTTGTAATGACCAAACTGAGGACGAACGGATAGATATTAAGACTATCTCCTGTCCTGAACTAAAGTGATCGCATTTACTGTCACTAGACTATGCAGGAGCGCAACATTGCATGTAGCTACCGGATCCCAAATGCGAATGGCAGTAGACTCTTATGGAGGCACCATCTTCAACTGGTGCGAGGCTGTGTTGGCGAATGTAAAAGGCCAACTGACTAGAGCAAAGAGCGGACAACTAAAAAATTTTGGATATGGTTTCTTGGTTGTGAGCTTTGGCCTAGAGAGGGTCTCTATGTTGGTCCCACAATAGCTTTCCGTTGAGGCTGGACTTCCCCGAGAACCTAGGATTATGTGCTGGGTTGCAGTGATGGCCCGTAATCCCGAGGAGGGTATAGAGGTTGTTTGATTTTCACCTGAGTATTTTCATTGGTTGAGGAACCAACTGTTCATGATTCAAGATTTTCCATATGCTGGGATGGATTATCGTGGTGATCCAGACATGGATCTTCCACCAAGAGAGCAATGGGATGATTCGAGTAAAATCATTTTCAACTTGTCCTAAATTTTTAACTATTTTTTTTTTGTTTTTAAAATCATCCAAAACTGACAGTAAAAATTTTTAAATGCAGATGTGGGTCCAGGACGATCAGCCGCTCTCCAGCCCTTTGAGAGAAAACACCCAATTGTAGCAGCACCGACCCCACAAGAGCAATCAACAGAGACCCTAACCGAATTGGAGCATCATCTAGAGCGTTTGACAACAGATATTCCAGAGACTAGTATAGATGATATTCCACTTAGGTTACAGTGCTATGTGATTGGGGTCCCAGGACCTTTTAGGAGGTTTGTTTGTAGGGTGGCCCGAGCAGTGGTTTCTTATCGTGATCATCATTAGGGATAGGATGATCGCCTTTGTAGACTCATAAGACATTTTATATCTTTTTGTACTATCATTTTTGCCGATCATAAGGTGTTTTTCAACCTATGATCGAAGACGATGTATATTTGACATAATTCTATGCTATGATATATCACTATTACTGGTTATCTTGTATAACATGTCTATGGAATGTTTTTAAATTTAATGTCTTGATTATTACAAATGTCTATTTAACATTCGAGAAGCATTTGCATCTGCTAATGTATTTAAATATCTTGGAATATGTTGATATTCAATGTAGTCAAATTCACGTTCCAAAAGACGAACTCTAAAAAATAATCTTAATAACACTGGATTTCTAATGGCATAAACCCTGTTAAGCTGTAATACAACGAGTTCAGAATCTAACCTAACAATCAAACTCAGAATCCCAAATGAGATGGATTTAGATAATAACTCAATCATTGCACTATACTCTGCAATGTTATTTGTTTTTTGACGCAGGCTTACCCCATGCATAGATACTAACTCGTTAGAGGGTAAATAGATAACCCATGATGTGGAAGAAATGTTCCATGTACTACAACAAGCACCATCAGCAAGACCAATGTATGTTTGAAGGGACGTAGACATCTGCAATATCAAGAGTAAAACCAAGATAAGCAGGAATAATGATAAAAACACTCTCTAAACTAAGCACACTTTCTAATCTAAAACACACCAACTAGAAAGAAATTATTCTATCAAAAATCTCCACACCAAATTTTAAGCATAATATATTTTAAAGTAAATCCCATTTATGGGTTTACCCAAAGAGACACCGTCAAAATCTACCAATTCATAGGCCCCTTTTTCCAGCTTTCGCTTGACAACATAAGGACCATGCCACATAGGTACAAATTTTCCAGCCCCTAGCTTATCGTTTGCTTGATCATATAGTAAAACTAGGTCTCCTTCCGAAAAATTACGAGGTGTAACATTTCAGCCGTACTGATCTTTTATTCATTTTGCATGAGTCTCGATTGCTAATGCAGCATCACGTTGATTCTCATCTAGCTAATCTAAGTACAACAAACGTTTCTCCTCTTCGGAAGTGGTTGGGAGTAATTCTATGGCTATTTGCAATGACGGAATTTCGCATTCAATGGGTAACACTGCTTCCAACCTGTAAACTAGATGAAAAGAAGTGAAACCAGCTGATGTTTTTACTAAAGTTCGATATTCCCAAAGTGCTAAAAATAACATGTTATGCCAATTCAACCGATGAATACCAATGATTCGTTGGATCATAGTGACTAGAACTTTATTGATTGCTTCAACCAGACCATTAGCCTGTGGGTAATATGGAGTAGAACTATCATGGCGCAGTCCAAGTTGATCTGTTAGTTCAGTCATCATGATGTTTCGAAAATGACTTCCATGATCAGTAATAATAGCTTTAGGAACACCGAATCTATCAATTATATGATTGAAAACAAAAATTGCAGTAGTTTTTCCGTCTGCCGAAAATGTAGGCATCGCCTTGGCCCACTTGGTAATTATCTACCGCAAGGATGATATACGCATACCCCCCGGCCGAGTGAGGGTTACATGTAATAAATTCGATACCCCACTTTGTGAAAGGACAAATGGCAATTATAGGGTGGAGAGGATCAGGTGGAGCACGCATCTTACGATCAAAAAATTGGCAATTGTGGCATTTCCGGACTACATTGATACAATCTTTAAATAAAGATGGCCATAAATAACCAGCGCACAATATCTTTTGGGTTGTGGCATACCCAGACATATGACCGCCACATCCTCCAGAGTGATAGTCATTTAGAACCTTTTCAGATTGTTCATGAGTTATACAATGTCAGAAAACAGAATCCGCCCCACGACGATAGAGTGTATCTCCAATAATATTGTACTATTGGGATTCAAAATGTATTTTCCTTCACTAGGATCATGAAATTTCAGGCCAAAAAGATTGGGCTTGGAGATAGACAATTATATCTCCATACCATGGATCAAGAGTACCGATAAGAAACAAGGATTCATCCACAATGGGTTCTTCTGCCACAGTTTCAGTATCAGTACGTGAGAAATCACACATCAGTTCCACAAAAACCAAAGATTTATTTGCCTTGGATTTTTCAAATTCCAAGTCAAATTCCTACAGGATAACTATCCATTTGGAATACTTGATGCCTAGCAATTGTTTGGTCAAAATATACGTCATAGGGTTACAGTCAGAAATTACCGTGGTTTTGCATAATAAGATGTAGTGACAAAATCTTTGGACAACTTGAACAGCTTCCAAGACCAATTTCTCCACATGTGAATATTTAAGCTCAGTCGGATTCAAAGTTCGACTGAGATAGTAAATCACATGTTCATTGTTGAATTCATCTTCCTGAACTAAAACCATTCCAATGGTGGAATGAGAAGCGGCGAGGTACAAAAAGAAATCCTGGTTGTAGTTGGGAGGATGCAATAATGGTGCATGGCTCAATGCGTGTTTAAGTGCATCAAAAGATTTGTCAGCTATCTCATCCCAAAAGAATGGAGTATTCTGTTTCAACAACCTGGTAAAACCTTTCGTTATCTTGGCGTAGTTAGGAATGAAAGGACGTAAAAAGTTTGTTGTCCCTTGCAAACTTTGGAGTTGGTGAAGAGTCAAAGGCGGAGGTAATTTGACAATAGCTTCAATCTTCAAGGGATCGACATGAATGACAGCTTTTGAGACAACAAATCCTAGTAAATGACCCGTTTCTATACAGAAAACACTAATGCCTACATCTCATAAAGATTGCTTGTAAATGAGTGAGATGATTGACTCTATGTAATGAATGAGCAGGTAAATCATTGAGATAAGGTTGCACAATGTGCTTGATGTCATGAAATGCGTAAGACATAGCCCTTTGAAAATTTTCTCTGGCATTCTTCAATCCAAAAGGTAATTTGCAATAAGAAAATATCCCCCATGGACAAATGAAAGCCGTTTTAGGTTGATCAGCAGGGAGTATGTTGATTTGATTATAACCGGAAAAACCATCCATAAAGGAGAACATTTCACTGCCGGCACAATCATCAATAATTTGATCAATATAGGGGGTTGGATAATTGTCTTTAGGACAAGCTTGATTAATATCCCTATAATCAATACATATTCTTATCGTTCCTTGCTTTTTGTTAATAGGAACAATATTTGATACCCAATCTGTTATGAAACCTGCTCGAAGTAATTTCTCAACTTCATCTTTAATAGCAGCAATGTTTCTTGGATGTATCTGATGCAAACATTGCCGGACAGGTTTAGCATCCGGGTAAGTTTTAATTTCATGGACAACAATTGATGGATCGATTCCTGGCATTTCTTCATATGACCAGGCAAACACGTTGCGGAATTCTTGAAATAGGGCTTTATAAGTTTGGATTTCCTCGTTCGTATAAGAAGCACCTATATGGATGGTTTCAATAATTTTGGGTTTCATCGAAATGTCAATAGGAACCGTTCGAGAAATATTTCCCAAATTCAACTCAGAATCAGGATGTTACAATGGATTCTGTGGTTCTTTGACATAATCAACGGTAAAAATAGATGAGAAATAATTTTCAAAATGATAAAGCTCAGGTAGAAACGAAGATTGATGATGAAGATCTTCCCATGGTAAATCATCAACAGACAAAAGTTCACAAATCTGCTCATCATTATGAATAGGATCAGAAAGAGTTGTTGAATCTGAGGTTGAACTTGAAAGTGATTCCCCATGGACCACATTCATTGGATCAGATTTGGTTGAACAAGAGTCAGAAAACGACTGTACAGATTGATATGCAACTTCAAAGGGACTCAAAGGCATCGCATCACCAAATGAGTCCACCTCAGAATCGGAAGGTACGATCCAAGGATCATCAAAAGCAATAGTGTTTGATGAAATCATATGAATAGTTGCAAAAGAAGGTGATACGTTAGGAGGAGGAAATGAAAAAGTTCCTAGTAAACCAAAATCTTTAATCAAACCTACCCCAATATCCTTGTAAGGGATAATTGTTTTACCGATAATTTGAATACTATCAAAAGAGGCTGAGTCGGATGAAAAATAAGTTAACTGGTCTATTGTAACAATCTTTCCATTATGAGGAAACTTAATAAGATGAAAGGCCGATGAAACAACAGCAATCATAGGGTAAGACCAACTACGACCCAAAAGAAGGTTGTAATCTAGAGGGGCATCAACCACTTCCACATCTAGATTAACAGTTTTGCCTTCAACCCCTATAGGTAAATCCTATAAAATGCCAAAAGGATAGAACCCTTGGCCATCAAAAGCCTTTATAATCGTCAGGAATTGATTGGGTGTAGGAGAACCAAGTGATCTCCAACACTGGATCGACATAAAAACACGTAGAAGCTCCCTCATCAATCACAATCTGAGAGCAAGGTCTGTTTTTGACTAACACTAGGATTTGGAAAGCCATTTGATGAGGTAGGCGAGGTGTACTATTCTCTAAATCGAAGATTATAAGGTTGGCATCCTAAATATCAACAACGCCTATAGCAGACAATAGCAATTTACGTTGTGCTGGGCATGATTGCAGCACCTCCAAAGCCGACATTGCTGAAGGGTAAATATCTAAATCTTCAACAATGCTATAGTGCTGAGCAATTATCGCATGTGGATTGAAAGCTGACTTCCAAAGTATACCTTTAGCATGTAGTTTTATTACTAAGTCTGGGTTATATTTCTCGATCTGTAGCGGATCAGAATCGGAAGGAGTTGAGGTTGATGGGTTTGAATTAGAAGATTCTGCTTCTTTACCGTTGGATTGTGTTATATTCTTTCCACATAGTTAGCAGGGGGTTTGAGGGGTACCTGTAACCCCACTTTATGGGGTCCGGGGTAGCGCCTCGGAAAATTTTGCTTTTGGACCCTATGTTAGGTTGGGCGGACCCACCTATGGTTTTGTGCATGATTTTCACACATGTTTTTTGGACGCGATGGTTTTTGGTCCATGGTTTTGGACGCGATGGTTTTCGGTCCATGGGATTGGATGCTTCGACATGTATAAATATGTATTGTAACATTGAAAGGAACATAATGAAAAATCAAGCTGGTAGTCCCGGTTTTGGGATCCAGTGGGAAATCTCTGTGTATATGTGATTTATGTGTTATGCTCTCGCATTTTTATTTTTCATGTGATTTAGAATTCATATGCAGGTAATTTTTGTACAAGATTAAAACGTACATTTGGTATCAGAGTTGTTTTGGCTTCAAGGGGGCGCCTTTTTTGCTGAGGGGTTTCGCTCGGGCCTATGGTAGACCCTATTCAGTGGGAGATATGCGAGATTGATTCTGGTGGTGAAAGAATATGGCGAGTAGTGGAAAGATAGAGATTGAGAAGTTCAATGGTTAGATTTTTGAGTTGTGGAAACTCAAGATGGAGGATCTGTTGGTCGATAAAGATCATTGGATCGCGGTATCTAGGTACTAAACCAACGGGAGTGACCGATGAAGAATGGAAGAAGTTGCATCGAAAGGCAAAGAGCACAATACGATTGTGTGTGTCAGATTCAGTATTGTTGAATGTATCAGGGGAAGCTACGGCGAAGGCTTTGTGGGACAAGTTAGGGGCTTTGTACCAATCTAAGTCTCTGGTGAATAAACTGTTCCTGCGGAAAAAGCTATATAACCTGAGGATTAAAGATGGAGACTCGGTGACAGAGCATCTGAATGCGTTTAATAATGTGGTAAGTCAGTTATCATCTGTTGATATTAAAATTTTAGATGAAGATAAGTGCATCAGTTTGTTGTGTTCTCTACCAGATTCGTGAGATAGTTTGGTTATTGCAATAGGTAGCAATGCAACTGCTTTGCAGTTTGATGAATAGTCTCAGCCTTGCTGACGGAGGAGATGAGACGGAAAAATATGGACAACGAGAATGGTGATGCCTTGTCTGTACGAGGACGGTCCCAGAACAGAAACAAAAATAAGTCATCGAGTGGGAGATCTAAATCTAGAGGGAGATCTAAATCTCCAGGAAAACCTACAAAGGTGGTGTGCTGGAAATGCGGAAAGGAAGGGCACTTCAAAAGGGAGTGTAAATCTAAAGCTCCTGATAAAGGAAAGGGTTTTGACGATGCTCCTTCTGCAGAGGCGAAAACCACCTCAGATGAAGGTGGGGATGTGTACTTGGCTTCTTCAAGTACACATGTAGATCATGAGGCATGGTTAATTGACTCAGGTGCATCCTTTCATTCACTCCCCATAGAGAGTGGTTCTGCGAGTATGAGAAATACGATGGTGGTGATGTCTTCTTAGGAGATGATAGGAAGGCTAGAATCATTGGTCGCGGAAAAGTAAAGTTGAAGTTGCAAGGTGGAAGGGTTAGAACCCTTCCGGGTGTTCTGCATATTCCTGCATTGGCCAGAAATCTGATTTCTGTAAGCAAGTTGGATGATGCAGGTGTAAAGACAGTGTTCGAGAAGGATACCTGCAAGATGGTTCGAGGAGCACTGGTATTGATGCGGGGAGTTCGGATTGGAACACTGTACAAGCTGTAAGGTAGCACTGTTGTTGACGGGTGCAATAGTTCTATGGTTCCTGAAAATGGAGCAGAAAATCTAGTGGTCTCTGGAGAGAAGACCATGTTGTGGCATCAAAGGCTTGGACATATTGGAGAGAAGGGCCTTCGAATACTTCATGGTAAAGGTATGGTAGAAGGTATGAGTAATAGCTCTCTGGATTTTGATTTCTGTGAAAATTGTGTATATGGGAAGCAGAATCGGGTGAGTTTCCCCTCTGGTGGTAAGAGGACGAAACAAATATTAGAGCTTGTGCACAGTGATGTGTTTGGACCTGTGAAAGTTCCATCACTGGGTAAGTCTGTGTACTATGTATCATTTATAGATGAATTCTCAAGGAATACATGGATATATTCCTTAAGAAGAAATCTGAAGTCTTTGACAGGTTTAAAGAATTTAAGGCTCTGGTGGAAAATCAGACAGAGAAGAAGATAAAGGTGCTGAGGACAGATAATGGTGGAGAATTCTGCAGCAAGGAATTTGAAGAAATTTGTAAGAAGTGTGGTATAGCACGGCAAAAGACTACTCCATATACACCTCAGCAAAATGGAGTCGTAGAAAGAATGAACAAGACATTGATGGAAAGGGCAAGAAGCATGCTCAGTGGTGCCGGGTTAGGACAGGAATTCTGGGCAGAGGCAGTTGATACTGCATGTTACTTGGTCAACAGGTCACCTTCATCAGCGTTGGAGGATAAGACTCCACAAGAAGTATGGACTGGTAAGAAACCCTCTCTTTCACATCTGAGGGTATTTGATGTGATGCATATGTACATGTTCCAAAGGAGAAACGAACCAAGTTGGATAGTAAATCTGAAAAGTGCATCTTTATTGGGTATAAGGATGGTTTAAAGGGTTATAAGCTTTGGAACCCAGTCATACGGAAGGTTGTGTACAGTCAAGATGTGGGGTTCAGAGAGGTGAAAGATGTTATTAAACATGAAGTCCAACCAAAGGAACCTGTGAAGATAGAGTTTGAACT